>CAEGAF010086905.1:0-67670 GCA_903067075.1 Micropoecilia bifurca | reverse complement strand
CCCTTTTTCTCCCCCCGAATCCTTCCCCCCAACCCTCCCCCCCCCACACACACACAAACCACCACCACTCGTGAGGCTGCTAAATCATAATGAACACAACCATGTCATTTCCATCTGCCTGACTTTTCCAAAAGGTTAGAATATCTTTACTGTGACTCCGGACCATCCTTCTTTGTCTTCCCTGTTTTCAGCAGCTGACACATAAAGGTGGCCATGTGTTAACCACGTCCTGCTGACAGCTGCCAATATCAGCCTCCAAATGGCTCGTCTCTAATAGGTTTCACTGCTACCTTGTTTTCTTGACAACCCCTCTGCGCTGTCCCGTGTCCCCACACAATTCCCCCCTTGTAGGCTCTGGTTTGTCTCTCTCACTGCAGCCTTTACTTCTCTCTTCTGGCTGATGGCAGGTAGAAATGAGTCACGAAACGACGGCACTCTCTGTGGCCCGCTGGTGTTTTTTACTGGGTGCTTCTGACACGGCCAGCTTTCGCTCAGCAGTAGTTACCCTTTTATAAATGAAAAGGGAGAGGAAAAAAAATACATCTTGTACCCTGCTGAAATGTTTTATTTCAGGAAAGATTGTGCAATAACATTTTTTTATATTATCAGTGCTTTTTTTTTTTTTTTTGCAAAGGCTGAAATGACTTTAGTCAATTTGCATGCGAAAACAGCGAAGTCTACAGTCCTTTGCAAAAATAGTGCTTGCCTTGAACTTTTTTCATATTCCATCAGCGTTCTCAGAGTATATATTGATTTCCAAATGGAAATCTTAAAAGTGCAGGTTGTTACTTAGCAGGGCAGTTGTTAGCTGTGGTTACAGCTGTTACAAAATAGGTAAAATTCAAAGATAACGAATGGAGACTGTAAATTACACTTTTTATGTCTTGCCACACACCTTCCAAGCTGAATTCAGGCCTGGACTTTGACTGGGCCATTCCAACCAGCATATATGCTGTTATCAGAACGATTCTGTTGTGGCTCTGGCTAAGATAGTGTCTTTCTTTCACCCCAGTCTAATGTGTTTCGTGGTCTCTAACTGCTTTTTTCTTCTGCAAGTGTCCTTTATTTAAGCTCTAACTAGCTTCCCTGTGGCTAAGGAAGAAAAACAACTCAGAGCATGGCGGTGGCACCACAATTGTTCATGGTTGGGTGTGTTCATGGTTGAATCTCTATTCACTAAAAAAAGGAAATACTTTTACGCAAAGTGTCAGAAACATACGGCCAGACTGACAAATCAATCGTAGTTCTAGCATATATGCCTAATCTCCAAATTAGTCGTGCCTCTTTATGTTTGAAGTAATCTGACATTCTAATATTTTTCCAAGTGACCCAGCAAAAGTCACAACTTCTATCTGATAGAGAATCTAAATATTAGCTCAGTAGGCCTTCCAACCTTGACAACTCATCACCAAATACAAATAGCCAACAAAAACACCAGTACAAACTTTAAAGAAGCTTTTCAGTAGTTATAGGGAGGATTTGGTTATTTGTTTCTTTTTTTTCTTTATTGGAAGGGTTTTTAATATGCCATTTTTTACAAAAAGATAGAGAAGAAGAATTTTTTCAAAACTGGTAGTCTTATTTTATCTCTTGGGTTACGTTTCAGAAACAAACATCATTGCATCAAAATCATTTTAGATCTAAACAGGCTAGAAGAATGGGTAGTTTTGATATTCACTGTGTGCAGGTGAATAAAGAGGTTTCTATTAGAGGAAGGGTTATGATAGATAGACTACGTTTAACAGCATCATAGTCCTTTATCCTGTTTTTTAATTTTTAAAAATTTGTATTATTGCTACTTTAACGTACAGGGGTCGTATTTTTAACGTCTATAAAGAGTTCAAAGAACACATGGTTTGTTCTGGAAATTAGCTCTTCACGAACCTATCGGTTTTCATAAACATCTGTCTCCTTCCATATTAAATTTCCTCCAAAATTACCAGAACCTAATAAGCGGTCCACCATCAAACAGAAATATGTGCACCATATTGTGTACGGTTACAGGTTAATGTGAGGCATGCACTGGAATAATAATACTTATTCCACATTACTGAAAATGGAATAAGTAAAAAAAAATACCATCACTGGTTGAGCCAAAACCAGTACACTCAGTCAGATGGGTTTAATACCGCAAATTATATCTAAAATGACAAGCGCTGATGTATTTTAAACAATGCTTTGATGGCCAAATTGCATTGGTTTCTCTTCTTTCAACCAAGAAATTCTCATAAAGAAGTGCCTGGGATGAGTATTTTGGAAAAACACGCCACAGGATTCTTTAATTACTTCTGAGTTTGATTGTTTTTTCTGTCCTGAGGCCATCCTTAATTTGTCAGTCAGATGTAAATTATGTGTCAAAACAGTTTTCCTTAGCCGTATTTGAAAAACTCCCGCCGGACATGTAAGTGAAAGAAACATCTGCTTCTTCTTCACTTCTTGAATTTGACGTCTCGCACAGCCTTCATAACAAAATGCTAAACTCAAACAGTGCTCGCCGCTAAACGCCAACAGACCCTAAAATATGCTCAACCGGAGCCCAAGACTTTCAGAAAACTTTGGAAAGTGGGCGAAAGAAAATCAAATAATGTATACAACGACCGATGAGAGGACAGGTTCATCCCACTTTTCACACAAATCCTACTGTTGTCACTGACATGTGGAAGATGAGTGCAGAGAACCGGAAAGAGACAAAATATGCTTTTACACGCTTCAGCTTCCAACCCACAAAATAACAGCAGAGACCAGCAACAGCCCACTATCCCTGGGTGAATTCAATAAACATGGCTTTGTAAGTCAATCAAAAATAAGGAAGCAATGACACCACAAATGCCCCATAACAACAATAATATCGTTTTGACGGCTGTCTTTATTAATTTAACTTGGAAAGGTATTTAATATAGCTACTACTTTAGTGAGTTATGTTATTAGTACCATGGACATTCCTTGGAGAAGTTTATGTTCATTTTGTTATGTTGACGTTTCGGGGGTGAGGGTTGATTTTATGTGAGACATTTCTAAACAAATATTACATGAATTGTAATAATTTCCTAAAGACAATGAAAATATGGATATTTTTATAGTAGAATTTTGGTTGGAACAGTTAAATAGATTGTAAGTAGTTACCCAATTGGATGTGAAGTGCATGCAAAATAAATAACATAGATGGGCAACACTCAAGTATATTTACATAGTAAGCACCGCATTAGGTTGTATTTTCATTTTTTATGACAAAATTTGTCATCTGACAATTTTTCATACACTTTTGGAGCCAACAGTCAACATTATTGTTATCATTATCTTTACACATTGAGTTTACATGACACACATACTTCATGCATATGACACTTTAGATTAGGCTACAGCGCTAAATAGAAATCACATTGACCGAGGCTTAGCTAGCTGAGCTGTGCTAACTGGTTAAACTCATGCTAATGGTTGATATTTCTTGTCACTGCCAACTATTAGCATTCTTGGCTATATTAGCATTGAAATAAGAACCCAATCTGGCTGTTGTAGAGTAGACTGTGTTTGTCCAAACTGTGTTAATGCTAACTGGTTTTATGTTCAACAATGGGATGTAATGTTGAAACAAAAAGTCAAAGTTTAGATCTGGAAATGATGTCACACCAAATTTAAGTGTGTTCTTGTTGTGAGTAGTGAAAGCAGTTGGATTCAGTATTTGCTACTAAATGTTAACACTACAAGCTGATTATAATGTATGTCTCCTCATTTCAGGTATTTAAATAACAAAAGAAACATGTTCAGACATAAATGGATGACGGACTGTGTGGTGCTGGTTGAACAGAAAATTAGAAGTCCTTATAGAAAGTATTGCAATAAAGCAGCCATGTTGGATCCTCGGTACTCTCCACATTTCCCAGTTGGCACTGATTGTAGGAGATGTTTTTGGTGTATTGCCAACTGGGAACACACCAATTTCCGAGAACAAAGATTCCTTTTGAGTTTTTGGAAGTGACTAAGCTACTTTATGAATATCTATCTCTTTGCAGTTATCTTTAACCAACTTCACTGAGCTTTGGTTCACTTCACTCTTATTAAAGTTCATCACTTTCAACACAACCTAAACACAAATGGGTTATTTGCTCAGTATCCATCCAAGGTCCTCAGAACGAAGTTTGGACTAAAGACTCATCAAAACTTTATGCAAAGCCAGTAAAAGTGGAGTAAACATAAACAGCCAGCCACAATTTGAGAGTTTGCGAATCGAAGCATGCATGTTTTTTTTTTTTTCTGTAGGGTGATGCAGTTGCCGGCAGTGATTGCTTAGACCACACATGACATCTAGGTTCAATACGCAGATGCTGTCAGGATCAGCGACGCATTTCTGCATGCACCACGGTTATCCATCATTGTTCTTGTTTGCCTTGCAGAAAATACTTCTCAAGCCTTAATGGGATAAATTCAAAAAGGCCCTGATGCCCCCGGCCAAATATTCCACGAAAAACCTCAACTCTTCAGTTCTCTGAAAGCTTTCTTGGTCAACAAACGAATCCAAGAGAGGAAGAGGAGATGACACTGCCAAAGACACCCACTACTGGCCTTGCGTTAATATCTGTCAAAATATAAATCAATAGGATCTGAAGGCAAATGACCGGGCATTTAATGCTGCAAAAGCCAAGCGTCCCTCGGCAGAGTCATAATTCCAGCATCTCATATGAATTTCAATGATTCTTCTGTAAACTTTTTAGATATGCATCAGCTCACTCCCGGGTGCACTTCAGGTTATAAATCAGCAGCCAGCCCTTCGGATTCATAGCCCACTGCTGACTTCAGCACTGTCACACTCAGTGGCAGTGGGACGGAGGTTATCGACAGGGCCGATGGGGGCTGAAAACAGTACGGATTCCTTGTGAGCGTCCATGGCGCAACATGTGTGCAACACATGTTCCACACATGTTCCACACCACAAACAAGGAAGGATTTGTTTCATCCAGTTCTGCAATATCATACAAGGGATGCAGGGAAGACAGTCGATATTTTAGTCTTAGCTCTTCCCCCCTTCCTGTCTTTGCTCCGCTTATCAGCCACATTTCTCCTTAGCTTTGTAATTTAGAAATTTAGAAGACTAACATTTTAAAACCCACGGAAACCAGCATCTGGAAGTGCTCCTTGCTGTTGAGTTTTATATTTTCTGCTAACGGGATTTGTGCGGCTTGCTGATGTTGTTAGGAACGAATCACCTCTTGCGATACCATGAGTAAAAGTGAGACCAGATCACAATAACAGCACATCCCCCTGACAAAAGCATCATCTTCTATGCAGATGAGAAGCTCATTGAGTTAAAACATGTTTCAAGTTCCAGCAAAACAAAAAAGTGCTGGTAGTATGAAAGAAATCTACCAGCAGCCTGAACTTAGGATGAAAGTTATGTGATTCTTGGACACAAAAAGGAACCTAAATATTCAATATTTAACTCAGAGTTATCAAAACTACAGTATCTCTGCCAGATCCTCTCCTGGAAATCAACTTCACGGTTTTTTTTTTATAAAGATGCTTACGTAAGGCTCAAATGTAAATGCATCCGCATCTTTTTTTAATGCATTCCGATACGCGGAGATCGCGCTGCTGATGGGGAAATCCATTAGAGGTTCTTGTAAATACACCACATCATCTGCTGCTTGTGCTGCATTGCTGTCAGTAATCGTTTTCAATTCCACTGTTAAATATGCATCCAGATTTAATGAGAACAAACTATTAGTCCTTCAGTTCAGCCCAGTGACACAATGGACCGTACATGTGGTAATACTCCGGCTAACATTCTGCAATCAGGCAGCCACACAAGGTGTCGGGAGAGCAATACGTTCTAGTATTTGTGCCGTGAGTTTACGTCAATTACCAGCAGGGTCCTGCTCTAACATGGGGACCGATCATTTTTCTTGGCATCACAATTGCAAGAGCGAGGAGAAGGAGCGTGAGGAAGCCGAACCGCGACATGTTATATTGTTCCCTGTCAGGGCTTCTCCATCAGGATACGGATGAGGTCAAAGGTGCAATCGAGGGAGTCCATCAAAGGCGAAGCATGCTCAAAGTCACCAGCGAAGAGTTATCTGCGGTGAGGTGAAAGCAGCTTGCTCAGTCAGAAGACCTAATCAGATTTCAAAGCAAACACTTGAAGGCAGAGTCCAAACATGGCCCGCTAATTGCATCTGCCTTCGTTTTCCTGCAACTCACTGTACAACACCAACAGAACAGGGGGTCCCACTGGAACAGGAACTCTTTTCAAAAACCACAGGGAGCACCTCAGCGTTACCTCAACAACTGTTCACTTTGGAGATTGCCAACCCTGATTGCTTCTGTCAGAAATCAAAATATAACGTCTGTGAGGTATTTCTTCTGGAATATCTCTTTTTCTTTTTCTTCTTCGTCTGCTTCATAAGTGTAGGCCAGAAAGGAAAATATATACGTGTTCACCCCAGGTACCTTATGTTGGGGTTTCTAGAGCATGGAAACCTGGAAAAGAGCAAGTCAAGTAGGGTTTTCAGATGACTGCAAGTGATCTGCAGTAATGTGACATTTATATGCAACAAGTTAAACGAGCATTTCATAGTTCCCGATACATGCACTCATTATGGGCATGGATATTTTATTATGTAGGACTTTCAGAGACTCATTTGAATCATTCCTTATTATGAAATAAATAAAATCCATAGCCTCAACGCTAGCTTGTTTTGCCTGTTCCAGTTTTTATGTGGGTTCGGGTCATTTTCCTGTTGGAACACCCAAGTGTGTCCAAGTTCCATTTTACTTTTATGTCTGAAAGCCTCACCTAGGCTTCTCCAGACAACATTGTTATTGTGGCTATCACTCAGTCTTATTACTAAACTTTTTTGCCAGATGATGTTTGACTATTTTGGTAGAGACAGCTGTAAATTTCATTTGAGGGTGTTGGTTTTGGAGCGGGAACTTCTTTCTTGGTTGTCACCCTCTTGGTCCAAAGTGATGTTTAACTACTCTCACCACTAACAGTAACAATGGTGTCCCAGAACTTTTCAGTTCATGGTAAGCTTAAATTGTAATTGTTCCTGGGTTTGTGTTGAACATCTTAACCAATTTTTCTTCCTCTGAGGTTGACAGTTGAGGTCAGACAATTGACACTTTGGGGGAGAAAAACCAAATGTACTAAACTGTTCAAAAGCTCAATCCAGTACAATACACCTCATCCAATTTTAAGAAGCTCCATCAGTTGTGACAGGAAGAGTGGTCAATTATGGGCTTAAACTGATGCAAAGATGTTAGATGACACCGATAGCTATAAAAAGTATTCTTTTCTTCTGTATCTTGCTAATGAAGTATTAGGCAAAGTCTCTATTAACTTTAAAATAAATATTTTCAAACCATTTTTCAAATGCTATATTGCAACATTTATCTTTTGTTATTTACATGAAAAACAAATGAACATTAAAAAGGTGAAACAACCCAGTTGACCAAAGGGTTTGCAGGCTTTTGGGAAGGTATTGCTTTGAATTTGATTTCATAATTCAATTTTTTTCAGTTTTTTTCTTTCTTGACTTGACGACCATGCAGACATTCTCTAAGTTTCTCATATTGTTCACAGCCCTCTTCAGGTGAACTGTCAGATTCGGTGTTGTATTTTCTTCGGAGTTATTCGGAAAGTTTGATTTCTCTCTCCTTTAGTCATCCTCCTCCTGATTTGGATGTATGGTTGGACTCAAAGGTAGACTTAAATTTTAAATATTTCTTTATATTTATTGCTTTTGGTTTTAAGCCAAATCAGACTGGTATCTGAAACAACTTATGACTGTGATTAGCTCTGCGTCTGAAACTCCAGTTCCATCACAGCATCATCCTGCCAATACTACGTTTCACAGTGGGTCAAGCACAGAATCAGTAATGGCAAATTGGTTGGAAAGTTACAAAAAAGCATCATAGCTAGAAGGAAAAACAACATCCCAGCCCAAAATCAATACTGACCCAATAGACAAGTCCCCGCTATGCCCGACTTCCAGTCCAGCTGTGGGTTCAGAGTACTTTTAGGGTTCAGTGTTGATTTTGTTTTGAAACATATCAGCTCCCCACAAAGTTAGAATACGGCAAATTGTTGTTGCATGTAAAACAGAAAAACATCTGTGAATATTACTGACAGGCTGTGTAAACCAAGTGAAAATTCAACTGCAACAACTTTATTACTGGTTAATCGGACTCAATGTGGATATGTCAAGAAGACTGAATGCTGAAACTAAATTGAACGTGCTGCAGCAATATATTTGTATGAGGTTGTGCACATTTATACATTACTGTGCCCTCTCTCCCCCAGCTTAGTTCATATTTTTCAAGTGTATTGAAAGGAACATATGTCAGACTATATATGGGAAAAGCTTTCGTTGCATCACAAAAACTCTCATTTCAAAAGAGCATGGTGGACCTTGGAAGAGCCGCCGTATCTGAACTAATATGTGTAATTTTTAACATGTGTGGATCGGAGAAAATCAGCAGTATATTCAGAAGCCAAATGGTTGTCCTTAGAAATAACTGAAATAGTTTATTTTTTTTATTCATTTTCCCACGCAGAAATAAAAAGAAATGCATGTTCAAATGCATGTTTGAAAGCCCCAAACTAATATGTTTTTCATTCCCATGATGTGAGTATATGCAAACCTCTCAACTGTACTGCGTGTCAAGAGGATATTTTTCACCACCGCAGCATCCAGCTGCATCTCAAAGTTATGAGCAGTGCATTCGCATATGGCTCTCACCCTCATCTCTCGAAATCCCAAGAGGCTCAGCCGCTGCATGGTGTTTATTGCAGGTCATTATTAGGGCCCTGGCCCTCACAAGCACCTTGGCAGACTGAGGAAGCCCTCCACCCCAGAGGACAGAGTGTGATTGTTTTAATGTGGCCACTTTGGTATTTGGTGCTCCAGTAGAAACCCCAACCACATATCAACCGACTGCCATGTGCAGACTTGAAAATTACAAGAACACCAATTGCCAGAGCTGAGCGTAACTTAAACTGTACACGGTGTTATTATTTGTATCCCTGGAAGGGATGATGACATTTCTCCTGCCAGCTTGCACTTGCCCATTACTGATGATGTCAGGCTGTTTTAGCGTATCAGTGTACCTAAGAGCATCTCTTCATTGCCCTTGTTGCCCTTTCTTGAAGGAATATCAACAAAGCATGTAACAGAAGGCTGTGTGCAGTGAGCAGCAGTGGATATGACATTACATCTCTGAAATGTCCTTTGTAAGCAGGTTTGTACTGACTACACATCAACAAGTGTGTAATGTGGTAAGGGAGAAGAGTGTAAGCAAGCATTCGCAGTAAAGGAATGAGATTCACAGAGGGTCCTCTGGGAATATGGGATAAAATGGCAGATGTGCTTGAAAAGCAGTTCTCAGATTTTCCAGGGGGAAAAAAAGTCGTGGCACAAGCGGACCTTGTTATCCAATACTTTGATAAAGATTCGTATAAAAATTGATATGGGATACAGCCTCCTGATAATCATGCTGCACTTTGCTGACTGCTATACAATTGCACACGTTTAGGTTTACACTGCATAGGACAAGCTCAAATTGGGCTTGAAAGTCATTAGGAAATTATGTGCTCACCATGTTTACAGCTGAAAGTACATTTTTGTGATGTAAAGTATATGATGCAAAGTATTTATTTTGTTGTCACACTCACATGTTTAAGATCTGCAAATTCTCCCCTCACTAAGTCATAAATTAATGGTAATAAAGATACATCTTATGAAAAGCTGTGTTCAGTCTCAATTTTGGATAACTACAAAGTTTTTGAATTCTCTAATGCATCTTAAATACAATAAATCTATAAAGAGTGGGTAAAAATTCCCATACAACTTCTTAAAATTATTATTATTATTATTATTATTATTATTATTATTATTATTATTATTATTATTATTATTACATTATAAAATACTGTGTTTAATTTATGTGTTTAAATTTTATTCTGGATATCTTATTGTAAAATCCTGTTTGTTTGTGTCAATAGCAGCGAAAACACCTGTAAGGGGGCAAATAGTTTTTAAACACTATATATTAAAAAACTTTATTTTTGTTCAGGCACGCCTCCAGCCCGCATTTTTCTGACGTAGCAGAGACGTATGTTGTCATATGAGGGGGTAAAAAGATGGCGTCTTTGTCAGAAATGTACGATGTGGGGTGGGAAGGTAAAAATACATTTTCTTTGTTGTTACGCTGTGGCATGCTCTTATATGGCTTTTAAGCTGTGTGATTTTCTCGCTTTATAGGGCAGCGTTTGGTTCTCGTTGTTAAACAGATACGTATGTCAAGAACTGAGCAAATGCTAATTAGCTCACAGTGCTAACCTGTCAACTTGGTGGACACACTGTCACCAAAACGAGCTTAGCTTCTCCTCACTGGTTTTCAATTGATAATAAACTGTGTAGCGCATTTATACAGTTAAGAGGTTGTAGGTTGTCTGAAAGACAACGACTCGTAAATGTACAAGTGCGTTGTTAATGGTTACGGCTAACAATATGCTAACTCTTTATTGCTGTACAGGAAAAATAACTGTAACGTAACGTCAGCGATGTTACTTATCCTCTTAAGCTTCACTGGTCATGTGAGGAGCATGTTAGGTAGGTGTAGTTTCATAGTCAACATTGTTCAGGTTTATTTTATGTACTTTATATGAAAGATGTGCGGCTAAAAATGGCTAGCAGCCATTTCTACATAAGCAAATTCGTACTGTGCAAAATAACAAAATGACCAATTTGCACATATTCAGGGGTGCATGTGCTAAATAACCGAGTAACGATGCAAACTGTCATTGATTTTATGTGGTTTGTACAGAGATGAGAGACAAGCTGCGTAAATGGAGAGAAGACAACTGCAGAAATAGTGAGCAGATAGTGGATGTTGGTGAAGAGCTCATCAGTGAACATGCATCAAAACTGGGGGATGACAGTAAGTAGTTGTTTTTTTCTCAACTAAAAACATACTCATATCAATTACTTGATTTTTCTTGTGGAAAAGAACAAGCAGAACTTTATAAGAAAACTGAGTGCCTGTTTAATGGTAACCTTTAGATTCAAGTAGATTATTATGTTATACTTGAAGAAGATGATGTATGTCTTTTAAGTGATAGTCATGGATTTGTTTAATGTTGAAAGAACACAATTGTTCAGTTTAAAGGTAGGAATGTGGCTGTAAAGAGTCTTTGAAAAATGTAAAATAAAAAGTAAAATACAAAAACGTCAATGACCTTTACATTGCTGTTGGTGAATAAGTTTTACAGATATGTTTATTTAGCTTTACTGAGAACACAGGTGAGAGTCAGACACATTTTTTTCAGGTCTAGATTTTTAGAAAAATCATGAATTGAAATATACTTTAGTCACAAATAGGGATCTAAACAACAGGTCTTTATGAAGTAGATTTAAAAAAAATGTGTTAGATTGAAGTAAAACTTAGCATAAATTAACACCTGCTAAATTTAGGATTTTGTAAATAAATGTCTTATAGCTTCTTGCTATTCTATTCACACAGGTAACTGAACAATAATACTGTCTGAATCTGATGTCTGGGTTTTTCCTGTTCTCACAAATTTTAACCATTTCTTATGTGTCTTAAGATCTTATATTACCAACCAATTAGCAATAGTACCTGTAAGTAGCAGTTTTGTGTATATTCTTGAGGGAATGTATGCATTTAGTTGGTTAGCTCTTCATTTTCTTTAAAGAAATCTTAATACAAGGAGCTTATTGGTTCAGACTAAACTTTTTTGCCTTCCCGTTATCTTCTCCCTGTTGTCAACATCCATATATTTCATTTTAAATATCTTCTTACGCCTTCTGTTCAGCTTCTGATTTCTTTTTTAAATATTTCACTTATTAAAATTAGCTAATTGTGAGTTTTTCTCTGTAACAACTTCCACACCTCTTGTTAACCTCTTGATGATGCCATCTCTGAACCGAACAGTGTTGTGCTTGGGTTTTGGCCCAACAATACTTTCTGCACATTTCTCTTTTAATCTTGACTAATTGAATCAAATTAGTGCTAAAAATCACAATTTGTTAAAACTCATTCATATTTTTGAACTTGAAGATGTCTGGCTTTGCTTTTTGCTCGGAACAGTCAAAAAACAAATCGACAGCCATCGGATGCGTTCGGTGTCCAGAAACGTCTCTCCAAAAGTGATGCCTTTGGAACAATTGGGACCAAAAGCAACGCAAGAGAGAAAACCGACAGGAGTCGCGTTGCTGTAGGGTTGGATAATGAAATGGTATCAGTGAGGGATTATGGCGGCTCCTTGGATGTTTGATGCCTCGTTTTCTAAATGCAGCCATGCCTCTGGTGAGGATTTGAGGAGTCCTTCATGCTGAGACATACATGCAGCTCCGTAAATATCATGTCATATCTTCAGGGCAAGAGAGGCTTATGTCATTTATAGAAATATCTTCTGCTTAAAGAAGAAACGGGACTTCTGAAATATGGAGCCATGATTTCAACGTTTTTTTAAGTTGGTCTGCAATTACATGAAAGGAGACAGTGACGTGAGTTGTGAAGCTGGCTCTCATAGATGTCTTCAAATTCCTTAAAAAAAAAGAATGCATCAAAGTGCATGTAGACAAAATGATGTCCGAGTAAAAACATGGATTATTTAATTAGATTCTTTTGTACGTTTGTTTGAATTGCATTTATTTGTTAAAAAAAGGGCAGAAATAAATGGACTCTGCAAAAAGTTTTCTTGCTTTCCAGCATTTTCTCACTTGTGTTTATTTGTGCAGAAAGTGCAACATTCAACTGTCCTCGTGAGAGCAATACAAACACTTTGACATGCCATGCTTTTATTGAGCCCAGATCCCAAATTAGCTGTAAATGAGTCGCCAATTATCGGAACAAAAGCTGGAAGCATTAAAGTAGCATAAGAAGAAGAAAAGAAAAGTTGTTTGTTCTGGCACTGTCTACAGGCTTTTATGAGGACCTGTGCTTCACACAGGAAGTGCTAATTTTGCCTTGTCTAACACGTCGTACTAATTCAAATAATCGGTCTTAGTTGGCTGGCTGACAGTCTTTTATGATAAAGTGCAATGGGGAAAATAAGTGTTTCACACTTATTGAAGAATTCAGAAGCTTAGATTATAGCATTAGCTTTCTCTGGTAGTGGTACTGAATAAATATAAGGTTAAATGTATTTTATACATTTGGAACACTTTTTATTTTGTAAAAACAATAGAAGTGTGAAACAAATGTAATATAATTCACCAGATGTACATGTCCCAACCCCGTTAAGGGACAAGGGTGTAAGAAAATGGATGGATGGATAAATGTATATGCATTAAATTTTTATATACAACAATATTCTAAAGATTTACATAAGGGATTTTATTACCAACAGAATCTGTATCTTAAACCGTTTGGGTAACACTTTATTTGAAGGTGGTGAATAAGACTGACATGACACTGTCATAAACATGACATAACACCTGTCATGAACATGAATAGGCCTTCAAGAATATTTATGACTATTGTCATAAAGCATCATTCGATAAATTATGGCACTTTTAATACACAGTTGACATTATTCAAATGCCTTTGTTATGACAACTTGACATTAACCAATAAATCATCACTGATAGAAATTTGTTATAACATTTTTTACTGATTGCACTTTAAAAATTTGATAACTTTATGATATTAAAATAAAGTTTAAACATTTTGCTTATGAAAGTGTAATGACAGTCTTATTCACCCCCTTCAAATAAAGTGTTGCCATAGTTTCTTTAACATTTGTGCAACAGGGGGACTGTTTTTTTCTAGCGGTGAACAGATTGCAGTTTTTTGGCCGATCACCAATATTTAAAAAGGCTGACCGACCGATGCCGATTGAATGAAAAACACGAAAAATGAAAAAACCCCAAAACAAAACAGTGTATCTTTGAGGTATGTCAAAAAATCTGACTGTTTTTTTGAAATTATAGTAGTTAACCGCAGATTAGAAAGGATTAGGAGTGTTCACCGTTTTAAAAACATAGCAGAGTTATTGTAATATGATTCTAGACAAACTGCAGAATTTCAGGTATGAGAAGTTTAAGATTTATAAGGTTTGAAGTTATAAAGTTCTTGCTGACCTTCATGATTGCTGGTAACATTACAATATTCTCTGTTCTCTATTGAAGCAAATGGTTGATTTTACTAGAATTGTGAGAGTTTTCCGTATTGTTGTCATTGTTTTTTTTTTTTTAAAGAACTTCATGACCTGCCAGTTTTGCCCCCCTCTGCAAAAATATTTGGACACCTCTACCTTAGTAATGTAGCATTTTGAGTTGAATGAAATGCAACAGTCATTTTAAGTGAACTGGAAGGTTGGTTATGTGAGGGGGGAAAAAGCTGCTGTCGAGGGAAAACTCCACACCAGGTAGAGTTTAGGATCTTATTTTTTTTGCGTGTGTTCACAACGAATGGAAAGGGCATTTAACACTGTCCTCTTTGTCCGTCTCTCTTCTGCCCAGTCTGGATTATTTATGAGCAAGTGATGATCGCCGCATTGGACTGCAGTCGGGACGACTTGGCTCTGGTGAGTTTTCGCCACACTTCCTCACACGCCCTGAAAGCTTCACAAGTTAATCGTTCACCCTGTCGCAGCCAGTTCGAGTTTTCTACACCCCGCACTGCCAAATTAAAAAAATAATAATAATAATAACATAAAATGTCATTTTTATTTGGCTCAGTCTGTACTTTAGGAAAAAAACAGCTGGAATTCAGAGGTTGTAGCAAATTAGTTGTTCTGACTTTTTTTCTTCTTCAGCTTTATTAATGTTCCTAAGTATTCTTAGGTCTTAAGCACATCACAAAAGATGAGATGGTACTGGAAGTGTTTAGTCATTAATAAATGTGGCGTACACTGAGGAGGAACCAGGCAGGACTCGCTTATTAAAATGAGTTGTTTGTAGGGCATCCTCTCAGTCCAGCTGCCACGCTTAAAATAAAAACAAAACAAAGGACCTTAGTTGAGCTGATGGATGTGGAAGTGATCCAAGTCACTCTGTAGATTTTTCCATTTAATTCAGTTTAGTGCAGAGGATGTTTTTTTTATTATATTTTTTACTATGCCTTGTGAAAATATTCATAACCTTTGAATGTGTGCACTTTTTGTCACAGTACAACCACTAACTAAAGCTGTTTTATTGATTTTTTTTTTTTTGATTTTTTTTTTTAATGTTTTATATTTGATAGATGAACAGAAAGTTGGGCAGAATTGTGAAGTGGAAAGAAAGGAATGCTGGGAAGGATTTCACCAGCCCTTAACATCACATGAATATGTCTTGATGTAAACCATTCCATTGTAGCTCTAGTTGTATGTAGAGCGGCAGCTAACGATTATTCTAATAATCGATTACCCTGACGATGAATTGGTTAAAAATATTGGCACATTCTGCATATTTTTCATTTAACCATATTAAACATTTGTGATTAATGGATAGCAAAGAAAATTCTTAATAGAAGTTTTTTTTTTTTTTTTTTTTTTACAGAATGTGATCCAAGCGACGCTAAAACTCTTGTGGAATTATGGGTACAACAAAAGCAAAGGTGGATTTTTTCCACCTTAAATCCAAAATGTATGCGTTTGTATTCAGTTTTGGCTGCTTTTATAACATCAGCTTTTATAAACTTATGTTATAAAAGCTGTACGTTCCAGTAACAGATTATTTGATTACTAAATTAGTTGATAGTTTTGAAATTAACTAGTCACGATTAAGCCGATTAATCGCTTTAGTCCTAATTGAAACATGACAAAATGTGACCCTCAGGCCTTTAAAATGTCACTGTAGCAGTTCTGGCTTGGATCATATGGTATAAACTCCACCTTTGTGTGGAAAAGCAATAAAAGAAGTTGCAGTAAGAATCCTTATTTTTCTTCTTTGTGGCTGCAAGTTTCCCAGATGAGTTGCAGACTAACCACAAGTTGTCGTCAGACAAAGGAGGGGGGCGGCTGGCTGTATGCCAGGTTATTATACCAGTCACTTCTGTTTATAGAAGGAAAACGGGGAACAAATCCTAGGAAATTCTACGGTACCTGCATGAGAACAAGTGTTTCATAAAAATACCACTGCTTGAATTGGTTTGTTTTTTTTTCTTCTTCTTTTTTCTCCCCCCCACTTCCTTTCAGACCTGTCTACAGGAACTGAGGAAGCAGTTTCCAGATAGCCACAGAGTGAAGCGATTAACGGGCATGAGGCTGGAAGCTTTGGAAAGGTAAGCGAGAGAGAGCCAAAAGAAAAGCAGCACCAGAGACGGTTCTGTGTGATTATATTGGGAGATGAGGGAAGGGGGAAAAAAAGTGTTTGCAGAGCCTAAGTGGTGCTGCGACTAGGGTGTGTTTATGTACAGTACGCTGTGTTTATATTGGATCACCCAGCGTTCGTCGTGGAGAAGACGTGGGGGGGCGGGGGGGTGTGGGGTGGGGGGGAGGTGGACGAGGAGCAGCGACTCAGCCCTGCCTGCTCCTGTGGCCCTTTAGCTTGTGTCAGGGATTCCCGGGAAGGAAGCGGTCGGCTCCCGCTGTTATTCCAGGGGTCCCTCGGTCATTTCTGGTTTCTGTGCTATTCTTTTCTCATTTTGTTTGCTCCTTACCGCATTTCTATTTTTTCATTTATTTTTTTGCTTTATTTCTTCCCTCCTTTTCTCTGTTTTTACACGTTTACTGTCTTTTTTTGGTTTGTTTTCTGCGAGAAGGTCTTAGCCTGGTAAATGTTGACACTTTGCCACGGGACATAAACGGGTCGGCTCGCGGCGCGGACAGTTCGGTTTGTTTATGACTCGGCGAGGATCACCTCTGCTGGTTTATTGGTTATGTCAGTTTATGTGATAATTGAGAAAGATTGCTCGGGCTCTGTCAGATTAAATAAACTGCACAGTAGGATCTAATTGGCTGCAGACAGAGCTCCACTTGAATGACACAACTTCAAACAGCATAGCCCTTCCTCTTCGACACACACACACAAGCACAGGCGCAAACACACACTTAGTTCTTGAATAAATAAAGCAAATCAAAGTGGCTCGTGAGTGGTTGCCTGGTGCCATCTGAAATCTCCCAAAGTGTGGCTGAGTAATAAAGTGAATGTGAGGGAAGCATCAGGGCTGGAAATGGGGCTGTGCAATGCTAATGGGAACCAGAGTTGCCTCTGTATGTTGCAGACTGTGGGTGGGATGGCTTCTGGTCACAGAGCCACGGCTCCGGCTGCCGGCGCTTCAGCGCTGAGGAAAACACAGTCGGCAGTCACACCTTGGCGCCTGATTTGATATGACAAGTGAAGTGCAGATTTCCCTACATTATTTGGTATTTATAGCTCATACAGCTATACCACAAACTTCAATGTATTTTGTTTTGATTTGATGAGATGAAACAATGAAAGTGGTGCTTGATTGAATCAGAAGGAATGATACAGGGTTTTAAACTGTCGTTAAAATCAGGGTTCATGTGGGTCCTTCACATCCTTGAAATGCTTGAATTCCAACTGGGTGTCTGCCGTTGGGTTGATTTTTGTATAAACTCCTTCAAAGTAATTCAGCCTGTACAATTTTGTAGTAAAGTGCAATTTAATCTTTGATTATAAGCCTAAATTTGGAAAACTATTTGCAGTTGAAACCTGAAGATTGCATACACAAAATAACAAGACAGACTTTTTTTCTCTATCTGAAGTTAAATAAGGCTCAAATGTTTCTTGTTCTTTGTGAATTAAACAAGTGGAATTGAATGAGATGATGTATTTTTTTGTCTAATATTATTTTGAATGCACATCTATGGTGTGCATTAGACACATTAATACGGTTTTTTATATTTTAGTTTGCCTTGTACCTGTTGTAGAATGCTATTACAAAACCTTAAAAGTTAACAAATAATATATCACACTATCTTTTTTTTTGTTCATTCATATTGTTTTTATCTCCAATGTGTGGTGCTGGAAATGTTTGGTAACTTCCTTTGAAAATGCTGGAAAAGTGTTTTAATTGTACTGAGAAAAGCGTACACACCCTGACAAATACAAATCTGAAAATGGGTGAGGTGTTTGACTGGTATAAATACTTTATCTAAAGCTCTAGATAAAGTGAAAACTCTCAAGTTAAACTCGTAAGAGCAGTAGTTTTATTCGTTTAAACCAAACTGAACTTGAAAACGATTGCATGCAATAGTACAAATGGTTCGATCTGTTCTTATTATGTTCATAACTTGTTGAGGTGAAATTACCATGTCACAGTGTGAGCTGCACGACTAACAAAGCCAAAATGATTCCTGTGCAGCCGTCACTTCAATCAGCCGTCTGCCATGCTGTAGACACAGACTTCATTACCTTAAATTCACTCTATTTGCCACGACTAACTTCTACCCGTTTCTGTTTTGTCTGCGAAGGTACGACGAGGCCAACAAACATTACGACGCCATTCTGCAGGAGGACCCTACCAACACGGTGAGATGGACAACAAATCGGCCTGTTTAGCCTCAAACTCGGCTTCACGTCGTCGTCTTGGCTTTAAATCTGCCTGACTTTGGTGTTAGCGGTAGGAGTTCACTAAGTTGAGCTCTTTGGCCTCTCTGCTCTCAATCACTGTACTGATCAGCCCATCACTCTCTCACACACACACACACACACACACACACACACACACACACACACACACACACACACACACACACACACACACACACCTGAAGACTGATTAGGGTGTGGGGTTGGGTCATTGAGAGGTGATTCATGATCTTAGTCAGTGTTATATATGTTTGGGAGTGAAATGTTAATAAAGGTCCAGTCTTTGAAGGTGGTGATTTATCAGACCTCCTAGGGTCCCAAAGGTTCTGATCCACGTTCTCATGTTTTTCCTTTTTTCTTTTTTTTGTCATTGGTTGACTTCACTTGAAACGTCTGTTTTGCGGTAAGCTCCGAACAGCATTTTGTACAGAGCGCTACTAGACGTTTGTCCTCTGAATTCAGTTCACAGTTCATTACGGGGGAAGACTCGCATGTTGGGATATTGCTCTTTTATTCCCACGTGACTGTCCGTACGCATAATGGACCTGCTGGTAATTGCTCCCCTCAGTACTTGTGGCTTGTTGTAGGAGTGATTTATTTGAAAGAGGTTCACAAAGAAACTTAGCCTGGATTCACTGTTCCTACGGCCGTCCCCAAATTTCCCAGAAAGGTTCAACATGTTTCCTCTGACACATTGATACAAGGCTGGTTAAGGTTTGGTCAGTATCTCTCTCAGATGGACATCCAGCTTTGTGTTTAAAACATATAGTACTTGCAAAATAATGTCAAACATAGTTTTATTCTATGCCATTAGCTCCTGTGGTAACAAAGGAAAACACAGTTCTTTTTCACTTTGCTAAGTTTTCAAGTGTTGCTTCACATTCTTGTTTTGTCTAAAGACGATGAATTATGAAATATGCTGCTTTCTAAAGAAAACTGTTAGATTGTATCTTAATCTGTAATCATAAGTAGTGGTGTGACTTGCTGATGCACAAGAAAACAAAAAGACTTACCAACATCCTTCAGATTGTCTGTCTTGCCTTCCTGCCATAACCAGCCAATTATAGTAACTCATATAGGGATATGTGACATCACACTGTGTTTTATTAATCATAAAACAGATAGTGACCATGGATTTTACTTTCTAAGCTGTCTTTAACATCTTTGACTATGGCAATGGTTCTCTATTATTTTCTGTCATGGGATTATGAATTATACACATTTTTCACTTCCCCTTGAATTGAAATACTATTTAGTATCTGTACTAGCACCTGTATTCTGCATACACTTGATTCTCAGTACAAATCAAGAAAATGAGCTGCAACAACATGCAACTTAGGTTTGTCTTAAAATAATTTCCAAGCTCAGTTTGTTAACTCTGTTTGAAACAATTTATCAAGACTGCTCAGTCTGTGGGATTCTCAAGAAATAAAGTGCAAAGGATTCAGTGGGATGTAGATTTTTAGTATTGGCACAGTTAAATTCCAACTATTTTTTACACTGTAAACATCCTTGTTAGTTTAATCTCTCAAACTTCTCTCTTAAAGTGGTTTGCTAATCACCTTAGATTAGGGACAACTTCTACACTGAAAAGTTTTTTTTGATTTTTTTTGTTTTATTTTCTTGCTGGCTGGGCACAGGTCAGGGCCAAAATCAAGCTGAAAATTGTCAATCTAAATAAATACAATCTTAAATCCTCTTTTAAATGTAGATATTAGACCTACACTTATTTTATTAACAGGGAAATTTGCATTAAATGTTGTTGCTTGCCTATCGTAGCACACAGGAAAAACAAAACACTGAAATATCACCAAATAATGTGTAGTAAATAAGTGTACCAAATAATGTATGACTATTTTAGCAATAAAGTCATACTCCATGTAACATAGAGCTGCTGTCTGAAAGTGAGATGAGTGACATCTGAGCTCAGATTCAGATGTCAAAATGTAATAAATGATCTCATCCAAGTAGTTACAACCTTGCATTTTAGAATTTCACTTTATTACCACATTTGATAAATAAAATTTGAGCTAATTAGCTGATCTGAGATGAAAATGTGCAAAAATTAACTGTTTTAAATTCGTTTACCCCTGTAGTGTTAACTGATACATAGGATAAGGTTAGTTCTGTTCAAAGAGAGGCATCATTTTACATATTGTTTATTAAATACCTGAAAACAAAAACATGAAGATTTTCCATTTTTATTTGGCAGCACACAAAATTAGGAATTATTAGATTATCTTGCCTTTGCATCCAGTTTATTCTTTGAAACGGCTGTAAATGCAGAATTGGTGCCACTGTGTATCCACCCACTGTTTTGACAGTGGGAGTAGTGATTCCAGTGACTCCCATGGCACCCCACCTCCTCCACCACCTAGAGACTCCTTGGACTCATTCGGAAAGGGAACGGTCCATTTCCTGGTCTTTGCTCGCTGGAGCCTGCCACCCTGTCGGGCTTAAGCTGTCACTCAAACACGAGACTGGGAATGGAACAAAACACTCAAAGTACATTCCCCTATGGTAACTTTCAACTTTTTTTTTTCCCACAATGCTTTTCCTCACTATAAGGGTATTGATGGCGGTTGGTGTGAAAAACACAATGACCTCATTTAGCCCACCTGTCTTGGGGTGGGGACACCTTCCTCCCTCTGCGTTCTTCACGGAGCACCAGATTGTGCTGGAGATGAATCTGAGACATGGCGGAAAATTGGCAGCTCACAAGGAAGACTTGCGAGGCATCCCAGCATGTGAAGCAGAGATTGGAAAGGGAGCTGTTGTAATTACAGACTGTGGAATAGATGTGGTACACATTAACCAAAATTGTTGAATCAACAAAAATTGCTTAGGATTTTTTTTTTTTTTTTGCCAAGAGCTTTTCCAAAAAGCATTTCAATCTCTTTAGACCTTCCACTGCTTGATATATTCCAATGCCTACATCAAGTTGCTAGCCAAGTGTTTGTCTCTTTGTTTTACCTTCCGAGAAGGATTTTTTTTTTTGCCCACAAGAAAATAGCAGTTTAGTACTTTATTAAACATTGAGCGAAACCACACATAATATTAATATTAAACTCCACTGCGCTCTTTGCATTTCCTCCGTTGCGTTTTACGTCAGACGATTCCTGAGGTTTATTCACAAATGTCTGGAATTAGATCCACTTCTGGATAAACTATGCTCTCCCTCTTGAAGATTTGAAGAATAACGTCTCTTATTTGTTTAATGAAGATGTTTGCTGTCCTATGTGCCCCTGTTTCTTTTTTCTTTTTCTTTTTTTCCCTTTTCTTGGTGGCTAAAATATTGCCTGTCAGATGAGGTTGCAGTCTCTCAGCAGGTCTCTATCCCATCTTGATGGATAAGTGGATTTTGTTTGATGGCAGTGTCAGACGAGGCCCAAATTTACAGTCCCCTAGACATGAGTCATACACGGCCCCCCAACGGTTTCAGTTATTACTGTAGGAGAGGAAGCCCCACTCAATCAAGTGCCAGTCCATAAATAAAATAAGGTTGTGGCAGGGCAGCGCGCGGCTAATGGAGCAGCAACCTCCTGTTAAGCTTTTTCCCCTTTAGTATCAAAAGAAGCAGGAGAAGAAGAAGAGGGGAGGAGGTGGCGGGGCGAGGGTAGAGTAAAATATTTGGAAAAGTCAGAGCAGCAGGGGTAATTCTTCCTAATGCAGATTGATGAGAATCTAATCCACCTTAAGGTCAGCTCCAGCTTCAAAACGAGGCGAAAAGCAATTTTCAGCTGATGCGCATCGGAGGCCTGTGCTGCTGGGGATGCGTGCTGCGCCGGCAGGAAAGCCGGACGTCAGGGTTTGGGGGATTGTGCCATTTTCCCCACTTGGTAAGAGGATGAGTCACCACTTTATCTCAGCCACTGAGCTCATTCCAGCTACCAAACACTGACTCATAATGTGTGCCCATCTCATGCTAGACATGGCCACTAACCAATTTCCAATTATGCCTCCGTAAACGGATGTTCACGCAAGTCTCACATTAATTGTATTGAAAAAAAAAACAACAAAAAAAACATATCCTCTAAAATCTGTATAATGCAGGAAACATTTTGGCTTCTATTCTATTTTGTTTCACAGCGAAGGGGTAAGAGTCACAGTGGCGCGCTGAAGAAGTGGAACTTGTAGACTCACTCGAGCTTTTTACCGCTGTGCACACAAACACTTGAGCCGGGATGTTAATCCTGTTTACTCTCTCCTCCACAGGCAGCAAGGAAGCGCAAGATTTCTATACTGAGGGCTCAGGGGAAGAGCACTGAAGCCATAAGGGAACTCAATGAGTATCTGGAGCAGTGAGTTTTCAGCCTCTTTATCTGCTCCAACTTTTATTTTAATTAAAAATGAGTCTACTTTCAATAAAGGCAACAAATCCCCATGATTATTAATGCTTTTTAGTTGGCATCGGCACGATTACGTTGAGTTAGTTGGAATGTGTTCACTTTGTTCGAAAAGAGAAGGAACGTAATTCGTTTTTGCGCTTCCAGGTTTGTTGGAGACCAAGAAGCATGGCATGAGTTATCAGAGCTCTACATCAATGAACATGAGTAAGTAAAATGTATCACGAGGGCTATTGTACTCATTCTCCTCTTACTCTATCCCGATTGTTTTTTTAAGCAGCTATGGGAAAATATCTTAATTTTCCACTAATATTAATGGATGTTAGTAACTTTGATGAGCTAGTTGGGCCCAAATCCCTCTAGACCAACGCCGCATCATAAAACAGCTACTGCGCATGTTTTGCAACAACTTGTTGTTCAACAGCGTTAGCTTACCTAACTTGTTGCTATATAAGCTAGCAACCACTTTGTTACCAAAGAGTTAGCGAGTTAGTTGATGCCACCAACCTTTCTTAGTTGGGTGATGAAAGGTTAAGCTGCAAAAGCCTTTCATCTGCCTACATCACCCAGAATGCTGTGCGGCTTTGCATCGGAGTTCAGTGAAATTATTCTGACATATTTTCTGTTTGTCACGTGTCTGTTGAAATAGATGTCGTTATTGTTTTAGTGCCCAGCCCTGCGGCAATTATGTACCCTTTTTATCACAACCTAATTTTGTTAGATGCAGTTATTGAAAATTAAGCTTCTGAAATGGACAATTTATAATAGAAAGTGTTCTAGAAGGACATTGTGAGTTGGAGATTTGGTTCATTCAGCTTCAAACATTGTGAATGGTTTGGGTCAGCTTCAGGATAGAGATAGATGAGGCTGCATTACCCACTGTCCTCTTATGTTCAATGAACTACAAATGTATTTCTACACCTTGAATGTTTGCACATTTTTTCACTTTACCCCCACCAACTTTATTGGGATTTTTGTGATGAAACAATACAAAGTGGTGCATAATTATGAAGTGGAATGAAAATAATGGCCTGGCTTGGTGTTCAGTGTAATTTTGTCTGCCTGTCTACATTTACAAATGCTATAACTAGTGGAGAACTAACATTTCACACCAACCCAAAACACATCATTCCTATATTACAGCCGAATGGATTTCTTGAGAATTGACTTGTAGAGGATGATTATAAATAAATCACCACACCTGTCTTTGTTTTTTCAACCATTTATCATTTTCTTTCCCCTTTACAATTATGCGCTACTTTGTGCCGATTTATCACGCTATAAAATACTTTGGAGGTTTGCAGTTTTAATGTGACAAATTGTGTAGAAGTTCAAGGGAAGGAGTGTGAATATTCCTGCAAGGCACCATAGGTTTTATGTCTTTCTAATCAATTAGTAGATAAGAATAGCCCCCATTCTTCCTGGTTAAGCTATTACTAACCTGTACAATTACAACCCATTTCATATAATAGACCATACAAGCAGAACATTTTCTCCAGATGGGTGATGTAAGGCATCATTAACAGTCTGAGCTATTTCTGCTTTTCCCTCAGGACAACTATTGTATTTATTTTAAACCAAAAGTAAATGACATAAGATCCCAGGGCTCAATTAAATAAAAGACACTTTGGAAGATTCTAACAAACTAAAGAAATGTCATTGTGTAAAATCGTTATCTCATTCTACTAAATTACTTTTTTCCCCAGCAAAATATACTTGTTACTTAAATAATATGGTATTTGGTATTTAAATAGCTTTGCATCAAGCTTGATCTCTTGAGAGCTGCTGGATAGCCACAACATGAGATGCCTAACTCAGCCAGGGATCTGAATAGAGTTTTGTCCATGTTTGTCACATAAGAGTAGTTTGATAGGATTTTAGTCTTAAGCCCCTCAACACTCTCTGGCCTCCCACTGGTGAATATATGCATGCGGTCAAGATGAATTTCCGGACAAACCAAAGCCTTGTTTAAAAAAAAGCCTCAAAACAAACATGAAATCATTTTTGCCAGGTTTGTTATATCTGAGCTTGTTTGAAGGTCCAGAGGTTAGTGGACCAGTGTCTGTTGTTTCATTAAGTCTTTTCTGCAGCCATTTGTGTAGACACTTGTCTCTGTGGTTGCTCCGGTACAAAGGTAGTGGCAGCAGGAATGTGTTGCGCCGTCAGACGGCTACTTATTGGATATTTGGTGCCTTTGTCTGGGAGGCTTGATGGCTGTAGCGGCCAGAGGAAATCCAAGGGTGAGACCATTATCTCCCGGCTAATCCCAACACTTCTAATATCACACCATTCACTCCCACAAAGCCTTATCTACAGGCGTGTCAATTTCTTTTCATTCTTTTCTTTATTTTGGGTTACAAACTCCCTGTTTCCCGTCCTCCTCCTCTTCCGGCCGGCCGGGCATTATCACCAGGGTTTTCCTAGAGGGATGGAGCAGGAGAACACTTGCTGTGAAATTCCCAGGAGAAGGTGGTGTTGCTCGTCCTGCCTCCTCGAGCCGCCTGCTAGAGAAAACATGGGTTGTTGTTGAATTGTGCAAGAGAAAAAATAAACTGTCCTCCCCTCAATGTCCAACTCCCTGGGAGCTAATAATAAGCAAAGTGATGTGTGTTTGCGTTGCTGCAATGCAAACACGCCATCTAAATAAGAATCACCAAGTTGTTAATTTTTCAATGATGTTTTGCTTTTTGCAAGTATTAATCCCGATTCTGGTTTTGAATGTGATATAAAATATTAAGCTCATAACTGAAACGATTAATCAGATAAATCGTGATTAATTGTGATTAAATGAATATTGAAATACTTGTCAACTAACTTAGTAATTAGTTGAATAATTATCTCAATTAATCTTTGACTTGAGTATAAAGACTCTAAAACGGCCATTTGCTGAAATAACGTTGAGAGCAGTAATTAAACTAAAACTATTCAAAAAAATTACATATTTCATACAAGATTAAAAAAAAGCTTTTGTAAATATGTTCTACACAGAACTTCTTAAATGTCATAGTTGAGGTTTTGTAAAAAATAATGGTTTTTCTACAGGAAAACACCAAAATCTGCCATTAAGCAGCTTTTCCTACCTAATTATTTATCAGTTGATGCAATAATTTTTTAATTAATCTACAAATCACCAAATGTTCACTTAAAGGAATACTATGTTATGGGATTGTAGGTAAACAAAAGTTTACATGTTTCTTTAAAGGAACTGAATTGTTTTTAGTATCTTTTAATACATTTCTAATGTATAAAAAAGGCTTATGTGGCTAAATAAGAAATATGCAGAATATGCCAATTTGTTTATCCTATAACAATTACTACGAATAATTGTTAGTCGCAGCCTTACTCACAACCCAAAATTGGAACCCGACCAAATGCATTTTGCCAAATCTAAATCAATTTCTGTCTCCTACACTGTGAGAGTGTGGCGTTAAATACAGAGGGAAGCATTTGCTGGTGGTTTTCTTAGCCTCCAAAAGAAACAAAACCAAGTCCTGCAGCCTCACACATCATAGCGGCTACAACCTTCCCTAAGGCAGCCCTGGTTAGGAGTTAGTTCAGGAACTCGCGTTAGGGTTACAGCTTGGTAACAGTGGAGTTTAGAGCTTAGACGGCGAGTACATGGGGGTTAGAGTTCTGGATGCGGTACAAGATTCAGCTTGATGGCTGACGGGGTGAGCTCTGATGCAAGCCGCGGCCTCTGCACAAGCACATCTGAAAGTCTTTATGGAAAGGAAGTGGTAATTGTAAGCAGCCCCTCAACCCTTCAAGCCCTCTGATCTCCCCCTACCACTCAACTCCTTCCCAATGTTTATTTCGTTCTGTGTCCCAAACCTTCCTTCCCTGGCTATTCTGCTAATCTCACAGTGACACAGTGGAAGATATTTGATGGAAGATATGCAAGTTTGAAGTCATGTGAAGAGAAGTCTAATTTAAAAAATGTGTAAACAAAAACTATTGAGTATATTGCAGTTTGACTTAATTTCTGTGTAAATCCCTGCATAGAAAGGCACTTTTTTTTCTTTCACATAGTTGCTTGCCTGCATTGCTTACTGGACAAAATTGTATTCTTTTTAGTTAATTATTATTATTATTATTATTATTATTATTATTATTATTATTATTATTCGACAGTAAATCCAGGATTTTGATTGTTTTTTGCAATCAAAATAAAAATGTTTGTGGTGTTACTTCAGAAATATTTGCAAGAAATTTTGCAATAGTTTTTTCCTCATTAAGCCTCTTCCACAATCTAAATGTAGAAGAAAAAATATGAAAAAAGCAAACATTTTTAAGCACTCAAGTTGATATATTTCTGTTAGTTGCTATATCTATCTTACCAAGTTGCATGCAGACATCTTCATTGCGTTGTGTGACTTTAGGTGGTTAAGGCTAGTGGTATCTCACTGCTAACATACCCTTTTTGGCTAGCTAGCATCCATCATAGGCATGTGGAAATTTATCACCACTTGGCTGGACGGCGTTCCTGCATTTCTGTGGTGATATTTGTCTTAAATTCCTTCGACAACAGTCTTAAAAAGGCCTTAAATTTGAGTGTGTGCAGCCTGCAGAAACCCTGCTACTACTTGACATCAAGTAAGGTGGAGGCATCAGTGTAGTAGAAAAAATTATGCCCCTGGCAGGTTTTTTTTATGTTTTTTTTCTTCTTTAAAATTTTCAGTAAAGTCAATTATATATTGGTGCAAAAAAAAGTAGCGATCTGTTGATATTAAGTGCAATTCTGCCATCGTTCAGCTGTGAATGAAAGAGTTGCATTATCAGAATTTTGCCAACTTACAATCTATGGTTTTGTAAAACTTTGAATTGCTGATACCAATTTTGCTTTAGAAACAATAATATAAAATCTAAAGCATCAATAAGAGTCTGTCTTTAAGCCATCCTGTGAGTGGTGATTGGGACCAGAGCAGAGTTCAGGATGCATGTATGAAAGAGGAATCACTAAAACAGGGCATTTATATTCTTTTAAATAAAATAAAAATTCATTACAGGGTTACCTAGGCTAGCATTACCAAAACAGCATTTTCTATAAAGTCTAGAATATAGATCCTGATTTTAAGCTTTAAAACTCAATGGAATAAAATGGAACACCTTTGCTGTGCTGTTAAATCTTCCTGGTTTTTGTAGAAAGTGTTGCTCTCCTGAAAGAGTTTCCTCTTCTCATATTTCTGCGCTGCTTCTAACTTTTCTGAGACATTTTTAAACACCTCACTAACCCTGAAAAAAAGAAGCAAATTTTCAGTCTTATTTCCCCAGTAACAGTATCCACATCAGAGTTATGTCATTGGTCAGCTCTCATCAAATTGAAAACCAACTGACTTGGATCAACAGCAGGATTTTCAGTCCATTTCTCAATTATCCTGATGGTTTTTGGAAAAGGAAAACTCTGTTTTAAGAGCGGAAACTGCTGTAGATTAGTGTGAGAACAACAGTTTGGCCGTGTGTTGCTAAGAAGTGCTGTCATATGTCTATTAGTGTTTCTGTTTTACCTGTGGTGTTAAACTGAGGAAGGTAGAGAAGTACAAAAACTAAACGCGCATCTAAGAGTTGTGCCCAGTGTCCTCAAGGGAGAGTGAGAAATCATCACAGTAGATGGTATGGAAAGGGAGAGCCTTTCCATACCATATTTACAGAATCATACTGCCCTGAGCCTGTAAATATGTTGTATGTCAGTTACTGGGAAACAGATTAAAATCTGGTGTGATGGCTAAGATTTAAATCCTGAAACTTATTGGTGAGTTTCAAAATGCATTTCAAGGTTGGTGGGCAAGCTAACGGATGACTCATCCTGAGCTGTATCTATTGACTTACTGTTTGCCTCGTCATTTCCACAGCTATGGAAAAGCTGCGTTTTGTCTGGAAGAGCTGATGATGACCAATCCTCACAATCACTTGTACTGTGAACAGTATGCGGAGGTGAGTTCATCATCAACCTTGAGGGCAGGCTGCAGAGTTAATGCAGAGATCCCTCTTTTAATAAGAAAGGAAAGATTATAACTATTTTGTTATAGTATGTTTATGTAGGTTATGTTTTAAACGGTAAATATCCTTTGCTGTTGGCATTTTAATTTAGTTTAAATCCAGATTTAGTTTCAGAGCCTTAAGCTAACGGCTATTCTCTGTCAGGAGCCGAAGCTGAAATGATCGTCCACCATCTTAACACAACTCCAATGTCAAAAAGGTCACATTTTTATGTAAATGCCATTTTATGGGCCTTTTTGCTGTCTTTATTTTGTGTTGTGTTGGGATGAACTGCTCTATTCCGTTTGGAACAGGAATTAATTTTGCTGCTTAGGTCGTCACTCCTCTTGGCTTCAGTCAAACTAATCTGGATGTATGCTAAATAAAGATACCAAGAGAGTCACTGCAAGCACAATAGTAACTGCTTACAACCTTTAGCACAACCTCACTTCAAAATCTGCCCTCTTAAGGGCATCTGTGATATAAATAAGAAACCCGAATGATTTCTCTTTTAAAGGGCAGGACCACTCAATGTCATTGGGAACATACTGTAGACTCATTAAAGCAGATGTGTTTATTCAAGGTGGTCATGTCTTGCTTGCTCAGATGTCATGCTGTCATTGCTGAAGTTGCCCTTTAGCAAAAGCCTTGCTGTAATGCCTTCTCTCACAGGTGAAGTACACACAGGGGGGCATGGAAAACCTGGAGCTGGCCAGAAAATATTTTGCCCAGGCACTGAGGTTAAACAACCGGAACATGAGGGCCTTGTTTGGCCTGTACATGGTGAGTACTGCCTTGCTTTAAAGAAAGAAGCAACACAAGGAGAGAGAAAGTGGGGGGGAAAGAACAGCAGGACCATTTTAGCAACCCTGCGGTTTGTCAAGGTTAAGGTTGGCCACAGTGAGAGTTAAGCAAGACCGAGTGTGTGTGTTTTTGTGGGGGGAAAACAGAAGGGGCTCTCAGACAGGTCATCTCGCTGCTGACTCAGACGTTGAACCCCACTGCTGGAAAAGTCTCCCCCTTTGCAGGGCTTTATTTAACCAAAATCTTAAATTATCAATACTTCATGTTCTATTTAGATAAAGTAGAGACAAGTAGTAGAAAAATATATATATACCTGACCTCAGCAGGTATTTCGTCAATGGCAAATTATCCAATCAGTGCTGATTTGATTGCAGCCTGGGTTGAAACTGCCTTCCATCTATGCATTTGTTTAAACAGGATGTTGTTAGCTATGGCCAGTAAAATACACTTAAAAGAGACGTGACATAAAAACACAAACAAAGCAATGCCGAGAATAAAGGTTTCAGATTGAAGAAGGAAACTCTAGTGTTTTCACCTTTCCCCACTGGGAGTTTTCCTGCAGTCTAAACACCACAGAGTGGTCAACACCTTGTCAATCCTCACAGAGGTGGTGGCAGCAAGTCCACAAGCAAGACAGATTCTGTTTCAATACATTTGTCTGTGTTGCCCTTAGGCTGGTCAGGTTAAAGATGTACAGCGATGCAGTAGTCGGTGCTCTGTAAAAGTCTGACGGGACAAATGTGGTGTTTGGCCAGATTGCCAGCTAATATTAAAGCGTCTAAGCATAGCTTGCTTCTGAAACATCTATCAAAAACTGGTCGCCCTCCTGGGGTCAGTTAATTCCAACATGGTAGTCTGATAGGATGGCACGTGTCCAATAAATCCACTCATTACATTTCCATGCTGGAAATTTAACTAGTCAACCGCTAGTGAAAATATAACAAAGTGGAAGTGACTAGGAACAACGGCCAGTAATCCATGAAGGCATGTCAAATCACAGAGCAAAGAATGCAAAGCCACATAGTGTGGAGAAGTTGCTACCGGCAGAGTTGATGGCTACGGATTTCCAAACTTCTTGCGGCCTTCAGATTTGCTCAAGTTAAGTGGGTCCTGTACCTGCAAAACAAGTGGGTTCTGTACATGTAACCCACATAACCAAGCTGGGTCCTTTTCAGTTGTAGGTGTATGACAATGGTGTACATTAGGGGAAAGCTACTGGCATCACCCAACATAATCCATTGATTGACAAGCAGGAATTGGGATAAAACCCATTGATGCAGAGAAAGGAGCTCAATGCATCAGCAAACCAAGATGTTATGTCCAGTTTCATGGCGATGATTTTGTGGAAACAGGTTGGGGACTCTAACCGTGACCTGTTGCCAATGTCCACAAACCAGTCAATGAAGACATGAAGGGCCAAATTTGGTGTGGAAGAACCAATGACCTTTGGGATGGATTTACGTGGAGGCTGCAAGCTATGCCTTGTTGTCCAACATTAGTGTTTGACCTCACTTATGCACGTCAGGAAAAACAAAGGTCTAAATTGCCATAAACACGTCCCTGGAGCTTGTGGAAGACCTTCACAGTTTAAACTGTTACAATAAAGAGCAATTAAGAATGGGAATGTCACGTAAAGGTGTGTATGTTTAGACGGACAAATGAATACTTTTGCAATATAGTGTCTCTGTCCAAGCATTCTTCACTCGGTGACGACTTCTCTTATGAAAAGTGTTATTAGTAGGGCTACGCATTGTTAGGAAAATGTGCAAAATTCAGTACTTGAATAATATCCACTTAATATTATTATGATAATAAACTTAATAGCCTGTTCTGTCCTGTTCTGGCTATTAAAATCAATTTTTAGTCCCTAGCTATGCTTTTTAGTTTCCTGATCAACTAAAAAAAATATTATAAAATTTCTATGATTCCAGGCATCTTAACCCATTTCTCTGGAAATATTCACATCTGATATAGAAATTTGTTTGTCTGAGTGGGGTTCTTTTTTCCCCCTTTGGAAATTGTAATTGTCCCTTTTTTTTCTCAGTCTTGACAGGTGCAGGCAGTTCAGTGAGAGGGCAGAAAACTTTCACCATCCCAAACCCTGTGAGTCAGTGTGACAGTGGACTTGGTAGCACTGACCACAGTTGGCTTGCGGTCGAGTTACTGACAACACATGCACGGGGATTCCCCTCCATAATGGAGCGTGCTGTTATTCAGGGGTAGCCTGTCAGGGTTGACATCATCCAAACTGAGGTTTCTATTGAGTTGAAAAATAGAAACAAAGAAAAGACATACAAAAAAAAAAAAAAAACAGAAAAATACAGAAGCCAAACCAATTTTTTCCCCTCAAAACAACAGGGCCAGGTTGATTGGTGTGTAGTTAAGGTTTCAGCACAGTGGAAGAGAGAGCTTTGAAGTGCGGGCCGGCTAAGTCTTCTGGGGTTTGCTGTGTGGAGATGATGGCAGGAACATGGGAAAGACATGGGATTTGTGGTTCAGAGGGGAGCTGTCAAGGCAGGCACAGACTGTGATTCACAAGGCACTCTACTCACTGTGCAATAGGTGGTTTTTTTTCTTCTTTTTTTTTTTTTTTTTTTTACATACAAGTCCTTTCATCACAGAGAATCAATGGTGTTGGAGAAATTAGACCCCGTTAAGTGACAATTTGCGTAGGAAGCATTAAAAGCACTCACTTTTTCCTCCCCATAAATGATTCCCCCTGTGTCATCAGGCCAAGGTCTGTTTTTTCTCTTTATTCTGCCACAATGACTAGTGGAGTGGTGGATGGTAAGAGTGGTTGAACATTCATCACAATTACCTTCTTTTTTTTATATTGCCGTTTCTCCAAGTTTTGATAGTAGAACACTTCTTCCCCTGTTCTCTCCTTCACGTCTTCCTCCCCGTTTTCTGTTTTTCTCGCAGTCTGCAAGTCACATCGCTGCCAGTCCCAAAGTCAGTGCCAAGGTGAAGAAGGACAATATCAAATATGCGGCTTGGGCTGCTGCTCAGATTAATCGAGCCTACAAGGTGAGAGGATTGAGATGTACTCGGACAATGCATTCGTCTTACTCAGTCATTCTGAAAACATCTTTATTTGCATAAAATTGGAAAGAAATTCACTGCCAGTCTGCTTCCCTGGCTTTAATTTGCAATGTTGTTATACTAACCTTTGTGGCTTTCTGGGCACATTTACTTTTTTTGTATCAAGTTAAGAAACATGTTATCTTCAGGAATGAGCTTCTTATATAGCCATAATCTGATCTTGGCTAATAATTACATTGAACTGTGAAGAATTTCAGACTTGCACCGCAAAACGCGAAGTTATTTTTGACTGAAAAAGTCAAAAACAGGTGAAGAAATACAGAAAATAGTCGTCACAATGTCAGTATGATGTTCTTTGTGTTTTACCATCTATTGTAATATTTCAGGGTGTCCACACATTCTTCAACAGTCTGAACTACTAAAAGACCCCAGAAAATGTCACAATTTTTGCTGTGCTTGATTGTAATGCAACCGTCCCCTGAATTTATGGTCATTTAGGTCTTGAATAAGGTCTTAAATATGACATGCCGAACCCCACAGATGCTTACAAAATGCTGATATTGAACATAGTTCTGGAATTCACAGCTTAATGGAAGTACAGATGAGAAAGAGGAAAGAAGAATCTGTGCATATATTGCTCTTCTTATTGTCATTCCAATATTTCCCAATACTATCACCATCACAAGATTATCTAAAATGGTGCAATTCTTCAAGTGACTCACTTTTAGGTGACTCACTGTGATTCTGAAGAATTGCAGTGTATTTATTTCACTGTAATTTAAAGCTACTTTATATGGAAATACATTGATTTTAACTTGTAGTGAAGCGTTGTGTTGACTGATAACAACCGAAAAATGAAAGAAATGTCTGAAAAAGCCTTCTGATGTTACTTTTTAGCTTTTAGAAAATGTTTTGAGTGCATAAGTTTGCCTTAGCGTTTTTAAAGCATCCTTTAGTCTGTCCATTTTATCTCGTTTTCTATATCTGCGACCAAAAGCAAAGGTCTTTGTAAAGCAAACCTAAATTGGAGGAGCCCATCTGAAAGTGTTCAGAGCAGTTGGTCAGTAGCATAACCAGTAGTTCAGCACATGTTTCCCTGCTTAAATATTTTCTTTCTGTCTAGTGTGTTTGGGAGAAGCTGTGCCCACAGAGACGGTGCACATCTGGGTTCAGTGATGTCGGCTGCTTGGAACCAAACAGCCTGGCGTGTTTCTAATGTTTGTTTAGTATTAAGAAAGATGACGCTAAACTGGAGTATTCATTTTGTGCACAAACATTTAGATAAAAACAACAAATACATTAGATTGGTGTGTTTAGAAGGACTTTTAAAGGGTTTTAGTGGCTGAGTGACTTTCTCTTTTGAATTAACATAAAACAATTAGATTCCTTATTCACTAAACTACCATCACATTCCTCCTTTTTAGTGTTTTGCAAAAGTATCTGTCATTCATATCTGCAAATACAATCCAGTAGCTACGGTTGGTTGTTAGTCAAAGATATATTAAATGCATGTAAACTCATAGCATAAATGACCCTCAAAGGTTTACCATAGCAATAGTAAACAAGCAGCATCATAGAGACAGAAGAATTCACATTTAGTTGTAATGTATTAATTTTATATATAAGACAGCCCAAGTATGCAATGGTCTGTATTACTTTCTTGCATATAATCCCAATAAAATACTTTGACGTTTTTGGTTCTCTAATTGCATCTCTAATATCAGTGTTGGAGCAGGACTCCCCTAGTTGCAATGTGACAATATCTAAAAAAGTTTCGCTTTCCTCCAGGTTCTTTCCCAACAGCCTGAAAAGTTGTAAACATCAGCGTAGTTATGCGTAACCGTGTTATTATGCCTTGCAGCAAACATGCATTCCTCCCCCCCCTTTTTTTTTTTTACCCTCCTCCCACCCACATGAAACGGGCTAAATAATAATGTGTGAGGTTCTGCCCTTCATTCCTTCTGTCCTTCCTCCAGTTTAATAACTTCTGAGCCTTTCTAAGGTAGCGGAGACACAGGCCTCCGTCAGACAGCTGCAGGCTGCTGCGCGCTTTGTGCTGGCTGATTGATGGCCCCTTTAAAGTGTTGTTCGTGTCAGTCGTCCGGTTTTATTACACTCCGGTACCTGGTGATTGTCATACCTCAGCATTGGGGTTGGGGTCGGGCAGGTGGGCGCGAGACGTCGACGAGGGGTCACGGCTGGCCGAGGGGTCACGGCTGGCCGAGGGGTCACGGCCGGCCGAGGGGTCACGGCCGGCCCAGGTACTGACATCTGAAAGACCTGGAGATGTCAGGTTTGTTTCGGGGGGCTGGAGGTTCTCTGCTGCACTACATGGGTTGGCCTCGTGCCCCGGCTCGCCAAACAAATTCTCTGATTAGCTCCACTGTCACGAACCACAGGCTCCCACTGCCTCATGACTCTATTATCAGATGCTCTAAATAGATGTGAAGCTGTCTGGTCTGCTCCTTCTGTTGGAGAGGAGGGCAGAAGTTAATGTGGTGGTCTCACCTCAGGGTGAGGAGATAATTGACTATGAGGCCTGGGCTAATGGTGCATTAGGCAGCAAAGCAATTAAATGCGCTGATCATTGCAGCTACACCATCTCAACACACACATATAAATATATATACACACACACACACACACACACACAATAAATCTAGAAGAATGAGTCACTGTTGGAAATTATGTAGCCAATTTTATACCTTCGCCAACTGCCCTGTCTAAGTTTGGCAAAAAAGAAAGGAAAAAGTTTTAGCATGGAAATAACCGTATAGGCTAGGTTTAGGTTACAGTTACTTCCTGTTTGTGGACTCTTGAGCAATGCCAAAGGTGGAATGAATAAACGTGTCAATTCAATAAAAGTGGTGCTTTTTATTAAAAAAAAAATGAGTAAGCAGGGTTTTTCTACACTGCTTCAGACAGACAACATGTAGAAGTTGGTTGTAGTTTGGTTAACTGCATATATTGTGTGGGCATTGATTAAACATGGGCCAGTGTGAGATTCTCACCATTTAAAAACTAACCTTATAAGTAATGCTAAGTGAAGACAGCTCACTTACACTATGCAGCAACAAATGAAGGACAACTTTACCGTCCATAGAGCCGGAGGAAAATCCCTTCACTCCAGAACTTTCTCTGTCGTCCCATTAAAGGACTTAAATCTACAGGAGCAGCATGATTGAAAATGTAACATTTAGTGATGCACCGTCAACATTTCTGCTGATATTGTCAGTCGATATTAACATTGGCTTCATAGAAAATATCAAAAACTTACTGATATTGCATAAACATACTCTCTTGACAAGTGAAAAAATTACAGTATACGGTCATTTTTTGTTTTACTGTTTACGTTTTCACATTTTTTCTGTTTATCGTTTATATATCTCTGACATTGTTTCTCTGCTTCAGTTGTAAATAAACATTGAGAATAATTTTCAGCCCAGTTTTACTCATGGGACCGATGGGGAAAAAAATAACATATCTTAGTCTTTATTTATTATTAATGCTATTGATATATCGTTCACCTCTAATCATAAAATAAATCCACACTGATTATATAATATACTAAATACACTCAGTATAGACACAGTTGTTTTACCTAATGTAATTTACATAGATAAAACATTGTTTTCAATATGGGTCCAGTTTTACTTATCAGGCTGATACCAATATATTAAAAAAAATGACTAAAATCGTCTGATACCGATATCATTGCCGATATATTGTGTGTCCCTTCTTAAAATCAGAAAAATTATGGGCGAACCTGAGTATCCTATTCATGAGGCTGTTTTTACAACTGCATAGTTTCTTCAGTCAGAGACTTCTTCTGACTTGCTGTAATACTGATTGTTATAGAGGAGATCCTTCCTGCTCACAGAGGTCAGCATCTACAAACAACTCTTTGAAGAAAGTTGTCTGATATGTTGCTAAAGAAACATTTAATCTCCCTTTTGGATTAATAAAGTATTTTAAGTTAGATGGATGTGGTCTCTTCAGCTGCCCATCTGTTGCTCTTCAGTATCTGCAGTTTAGAACAAAACTGTGTATTAGCAAAAATCTTGAAGTACAGCTGCACTTCAAATCACGTCAGACCTTGAAAACTTTTAGAACCTGTTTTTATGTTTTCACAGAAATCTGATGTCTTATCTGACGTTTGCTTTGAATTTGGACTCCAGACAGAGTTGCTGGCTGCAACCAGGGAACTCTCTGGAGGAAAGCTGTTGAACAGAACATATTGTTGATGGATTATACAAGTCGACGTCACTGATTTCGTTCAACGTCGCAGCAGCCTATAGGCTGACCTTACCTCAATTCGTTGCCCTGAATGATTGCATAAGAGGTTTGATTGGATGAATTTGTTCCATTTCTGGCTCCTCGCCTACAGTTAAGGAAGTCATCTTTCCTTGACGTATTTTGGAAGGGGCTGCCTTGCCCGCTGCAGAACTAAATTAGGTTGAAAGATTGTGTGTCTGGGTGTGTACGCATGAGTTGACTCGTACACTGCCTGCCGTGGTTATGATTCGCGGCACTTCCTGTGAAACAGTCTGGACATGGCACAGACATCAGCGTCGGGGGATGTTATGTGCTCCTGCTCCAGAGGCCATGGAAGTGGACTCATACTAGAATCCTGTCTCCAAGCACTCTTCGATCAAAAATGGCACTTGCACAACATTTGAACTAAAACTCCTTAATTAGAGGTGATTTCTTACTTTGCACGACCTATTTACCAACTTTGACTCTAGTGCCGATTATTTCAGCTTCTAGGTCTGAAACTGGAATTAGGATGTTTTCAATGGATGAGCCATCTATGAAGCCTTATTAAAGTGTCTGGTTGAAGGCTGTGATTAATGAGTGATCGATTATTCTATCAATTATTCCGATGATTAATCGATTAATCGGATTTTAAAAATCGCCGCATTTTAAATTTTTCATTTCACTACTTCTGCCTTTTTACACAATATTAGAAATATGCTAAGAGGTGCAAATAAGAATATAATTCAATATTTTTTTCAATAAGAAAGTTAAAAAAAATAGCCTAAAATGCAATATAATAGCAATTCTGTTCACTTGCAGCACAGGATGCATCTGTAGCTTAAGAAATACTTTCCACTAATCTGTTTATATTTTGATTAATAACTGGATAGCAAAAAGTTCTTAATAGATTTTTCCCTTTTTTTTATTTTTTACAAAATTTGAAGTGGGTGAAGCAAAACCTGTACTAAAAAGGATTTACAAACAGGTTTTTCTTTATTTTAAATGCAAAGTATGTACATTTTTGTACACCTTTGGCATAATTACTACTATGAGGATGTTGTTCATTCAGCAAATGTCCTTTATTAGAATTTTTATACTCCAGTTGACAATCGATTACTAAATTAGTCGACGATTAATCACAGTTTACTGGATTAATCATTTCAGTCCTGGTCTGGTTTCATATTATTTAAGCCTAATACGTAATGTTTTTTTTTTTCTTTTTCTGTCTCCTTCCTTTACAGCTGGCTGGTCGAGGCAATAAGGAGAACAAATGCTCCATAAAGGCAGTGGAGGAGATGCTGGAGTCCATGCAGATCACCATGTCATAGGTCTCCTGATTTCACGTTTCCTTTTTCTTCTGTTAAGTCGGAGCAACATGGCAGCTCAAACGTCCCTGCAATTTGACCATTCATTCATCTACATGTGTTTTTTTCTACCACCTTTAGATTTATTTTTTCTGTAATTACTTGATTTTTAACACAAAATGGAGGATGCTCTTGATAACTCTCATTTAAGTAAACCATGCTGTAGATAGTTTACCCAGCTTGGATCATGCAGCCCCCTGATTCACCCCAGTTTCTAGTAAGTTTGAACTGTTGTCACTTAGTACTACATCAACATTAATATTCATACAGTGTGACCAGAACACATTATCTGTACAATACATGCTATTTATGATCCAGACGCTCATTTTCACAAATATCTGTAAAATAAACCAATAAACTTTTTTTTCAAAGTGGAACAAACTACAGATCTGAATCTGAATTTTTGTAAATTTCTGAATTGAAGCTAATAAAGTTAGTCCAGATGCAAAAAAATGTTGAGCTGTTTACCTGACAACCAGTATAAAAACCCAACAATGTTAGTATTTTGTGCGCTACTGTTCAAAGTGTAGCAAAAAACAGTAAATAATAAAGAAATTTAATCAGAAAAATAATGGAATTCTGAAAAGGAAAATATGGAGGAACCCTGAGACTAGAACCTCTGTCTCTTTTGCAGAAGGTTAATTACAGGTTTGTTTGGCCTCATATGGGAGCTGACTCAACTGCAGCAAGCTGAAAAATATGTTGTCATTCGTCAATGCAGACCTCCAAAAAATATGCCGACAATGATTAATGGAGGAAAAAGTTTATTGATGAATCTGGGAAGAATCCTGACAGACGGAGGAAGGGATGCATCTGAAAGGCGTCTGAGGCGGATCTGCTTCCCTCATCTGGTTCAGGCTTTACGAATCGAGCCTGAACCGGATGATAATAATCTGGAGTTGTTCACCCATCCAGGATCAACCTTTAGTTCCATACGTTTTTTTTTCAACCCATGGCAATTGTCTGCAATTTTCCTTTCAAGCTGAGGAAAAAGAACCGTCAGGTTCATATTCTTCTGACGGCTCTTAAGCTGACACAGGTCTCCGGCTCAACGCCGCTAGTGAGAAAATTCATTCTTTGCTGTTTTTTTTTTAATGTCTCTGGGTTGACTCATGAGTGTCTGCATTTGATTTGCCTCAGCAATTTACCAGAACCAATGAAAACCAGGCGATGTTTTAACGTCGACCGACCAAAGTTAGTTTTACAGAGGAGAGAGGTTCAGTCCAGAACGGACTGCCTTTTGAAGAGTTGCAGAGTGAAAGCTGTTTGATTTAATGCAGAGTTGAGGTTTTATTTATTTATTTGGTTGTGTTGTTTGACTCCTGTGTAAATTTTATATTTACATTGAGCTCATTGATGAAGTTATATAGGAGGAAAAAGAGTTGTCAGTTTGACTCTTGATCAACATGAGAAATTGCTCTTCACTGCCTGTTTGACTGAACCAATAGTGCCATCTGTAGTTTGGTTTGGGAACTCTGACTTTTGGAGTTGGGAGAATTTGGAAGTGTGATAAAATCCTCATACATGGATTCATAACATGTTTTTTTTTCTTTTTTTATAGCAGATTTGTGCCTGTAACGATGAAGTCACACACTTTTGTAGACGAGGAAAATGAATCTTTGCATCAGTCCTGAGAACTTCCACTGTCTTAACTTTCTAACGTTGGTCCATATATTAACAGAGACGACAGGCTGAATTAAAGGAGACCGCAAAGAGAGAGCTGCCTAATCCAGTATCTTATCTCATTATGTTTAGAGGATTCACTATTGGTACTGCATGTAATCCGGGATTCCCAGGAAGATTAGCTCCAGGAGGAGGTGGGGGGGCTTCTTGTTCTTCGCTGCTGTGCACTGGGCAGTTTAGAACAGGATTAGCTCTGGGATGATGGGCTTACGCTGAAGCACGGCTTTGACTGATCAGCCGTGTCATCAAATGGAAACCCGACGACAACAAGTTACTTTTAAAGTTATTTTTATCCATAAAGATATGGATAAAAATCCAGTTCCCTCAAAATAAATTTGAGGTAAATGCCTTGTTCAGTTAAATATGGGAAGAAGGAAAAAAAAAACCTGAATTCAACAGATGAAAGATATCCACTTCTAATTTGGTTCTATCATTTATGGTCCAAGAGCTTTAAGTGAATTGCTATTTCCCCAAATGTTAATTTTGCCCAGGGGAAAAATTCTCAGGTCCTACAGGATCAATGTTAATGGTGTAGGAAATTAGCTTGCTTTTTTTCTTTTGAGTTGGTCATAGTTTGTGCGCTTTGACAGACTATGACATGTCAAAGTGCGCACTTTGACTTGACCTGCTGGATGAGGCTTCTTTCTGTATATGCGTGGCGCTGTGATCTACATGAACATCGAGGGGGTCGGGGGGGATTCAGTATTTGATAGTTGTCTTACGCATGGTGACACATGCATGCAAAAAAATGTAATTACTGAAAGAGCTTACTGTTTTCAGGGCTGTATCCATGGAAAGTTGAATGGAAGGAAAAAGTGTGCTAGGAAAAGGCACAGGGTTTTTTCCCCCCACATATGTGTTCAAACTGTCACCATGTCCTGACAGTACAATACGAGACAGAAAACGTGGGGGGGGGGGAGTCTTCTGCCTCTCCCTATTTATCCTTCTTCTTTCATTTGCAATAATACACAGCTCCTGATCAGAAACAACCAATCAGAACTAGGAATAGTGTCTTATCAGTGTCAATCATGTTTGTGTATGTGCTGCTCACACCCTTTCCTGGCATGACGCGCACAATCATCCAAGCTCAAGATTGGTTGACGGTTCAATGTTGAGATAATGTTTTTGACGCCATTAGCTAATGTTTTACGTCAACTTTAGCTGCTTAACTAATGGTGTGAGATAACGTAGTATTACGTTGGAGAACTGCCAATTTTTTGCGTTCAGCCTGTCAACATTTTCTCAGAACTTCCAACTGCAGCCTTAAAAGTCCAGGGAAAAGCTTCCACATTTAGTGTTGGTGTTAGGAGCCTCTAAATCTGCACCAAAAGGGCTTCAGCAGAGTATCAACATATGGGTTTGCACATTTATGAAATAAACATGTTGCACTTTATTTGATTTTGACATCAACAAAATAAACCAGGAATGTGTATGGGTTTTCTAGATGTACTGTTTGTGCAATCGGCTGTCCAGATAAATCAGTCTTGTGTCTTAACTGCTGCATGTAGAACACATATATTATCACACAGAATATTAAGCTAATCTGTGCGCTTAATAAAGACTCTAATGATGACTTAACATATGACGATATGCTCCATCAACACAGAAGTGACTCCTCAAGTCTCATCACATTCCCTCTGCTTTCAAAAGTTGCATGTCATCGAACTAAAATATTAGAGGACACGTAAACACGGCCTATGAAGCACTCGCTAATCGGGGCTCAAATACGGCATCCAACTAGCTAATGGAAAGAACAGAATGACTCATCAAAGGTGCCTGTCTAATCTCACGGAGAGATACAGAGACAATGTTCCCCACTGATGTAAGCATGCGAGATAATCTCAATGATTAAATGTGGATTACCTGCTTCTGCATTGTCCGTCTTCAGCAGCAGAACATCCACAGTAATTGTGGTTTTGGTGCAATAACATTGTACAAATAAAGGACACGCCCCAAAGGTCATCGCCTAAAAAATAAGAAGTTAAAACTAATCCCAGGCTCAGTTCTAAAATATTCATTTGCATAGTCAGTATTCTGATATAATTGTAGATTTAAATGAACCAAAGTGAGTACATCATAGGTTCCCTACCTGCTCTGTAAAGGATATAAGGAGAAGTAAGGTAACTTACTGACTCTGTTGGCTCGAAACATGGCTACAAAAAACTTAAATTGGGAAATTTGTAGAGCACTGTGCAAATTTTAAGTGCAACTCCCAGATCCCCTTTAGGAAAAGCACACATATTGGCATCTTTCACTCCCCTTGTGTGAAAGATGCCTACCAACACCAAGCTAAAGGGGAAGCTTTCTTTGTATAAGATGTAGATAGAAACGTTCATTGAACATATAAGCTACTTCTCTGCTTCATCCTCCATGTATGTACACAAGAGAAAGTAAATTGGGTTATAATACCTGAAAATACAACTATCCTCTCTCAGTGCTAGTTCTCAAAGCAGAGGCAGGGGATTCACAGGCACGTTAACACAATCAGGTGTAATATTATGACCGCTAACAGGGAAAGCGAGTTACTTATATCTCTTTATTGTTGCACCTTGTAGTGTGACGGCAAAACTGACAGAGATGTTGTTAGAATAGGACTGAATAAAGCAGCTGTAAATAAATTTACTATATTACTTAGCCATTAGCCAGGGTAACTGGAAGCACAACGCTGCGTTTTCTTGTGGAAAAATTCCCCTTCGTCTCTTACGGCTTAGGACTTGTTCAGAGGATAATGCTACAATCTATCTTTAAAGTACTTTAAAACACTCTGTTTTCTAAGGTAGAATTAATCAGTGCTTCATAGGGGCAGGCAGGATAACTGGACGCAAAAACAGAGGTAGCTAGGTTGTTGCTAGCTACCTCTGGCGTGCAACAGCAACTTTTTAGGTTCAAAATCATCCATTCTGAACACTGACAAACGGGTAGCCTCACTTCCCCAAGCCGAGGGAGTAAATAAAAAAAGGTAAGAGCACATTTATTCATCACTGTCTCTTTTATGAGGAGAGCCCTGGAGAGCGCTAAAGATGGATGAGGCACGCAGTGCTAAATCCTGGCCTGTCCAGTCGCATAAGCAAGCCCGGTGATGAGATAGTGTTTTGGCAACGGGCAGAGATGGCCTGATCCACTCCCTTCTTTCTGGGAACGGGATACAGGAGAAAGCAAAAAGTTGGGCCAGCGAGAATTCAGTCGTATAAGACCTGAAAGCCGCAAGAACATAATTGCCGCAGTCGCCACGTTTTGGCCACCCAGAACTCGCCTAACAAGTCCCAATTAATCTGCAACTGTGTTTGATGTGTGATAACAGTTTAGTAATTCTGGTTTGTTGATCATGATTCTTTTTCCTGTGGAGATTAATTTTGTGGGGGGAATGTGACAAAACGGATCAGGGTGTGCTCTATTTTTATCTTAGACTGATTGCATAGAGCTGTACAGTTTAAGTGGAGAGGCAATGAATTGTAATAATTAATAAATGCAAGGACTGCATATGAAGCCACAAGGTCGCCTGGCCTGGCAAAGTGCTTTTTTTTTATAGCTTATTGCCAAAAGGTCTTCTAAAGCCACCCTCCTATTTTTCCTTCACACAATCGCACTGGCTTGAATGCAAATGCAACACTTTCTCCAAGGGCATTGTTGCTTTGGAACGATTTCCTCTCGAAGCCAGGAGAACATCTTTTTGAAAATCGTGTTTGAGGGAGAAAGACGGGGCCAGGGAAACGTGTGGTTACGAAAGTGGGATTTTAAATGTGCAGACTATGTGCAGGCGTGTCTTTGTGTCGGCTCAAGTTCATGTCCGACGGCGGACGTTGCTGTTAACAGCAGAATTGAAACCTGTTCCTCTGAGCCAGAGCTTGTGAGGATAAATGTCTTGATCGGGCTGAGATTGGATTCAGGTGTCTCGTGTCAGAGAGGGCAAGTTTCCAAACCAGTAAAGTCACATAAGAGCATCTTCATACGTGGAGTGTGCAAGTCTAGTCGCCGCAGGGATATTTAGTGCTACCCACTGAGAGATACTGCAAACCACGAAAGGTTAAATCTGATGATGTTTGTTGGGTTTATAAAAACTGAAGCTGACTAGAAAAGTATTATTAAGGCTTTGTCATGTATACTGATAAGTATTTCGGTTTAAGACGACGTTTCCGCTCTTCCTCTGCAGAGTTTGGTCGCTAACACAGCTAAGCTAATCAACATATTCCATCAAAGAACAGCAACTTACTTAACTTGAGCTTGAATTTTACATTTGATTACAATTTGTGGTAATAATTTGTAGAAAAGCTTCATACAGATATATATATATATATATATATATATATATATATATATATATAGTGAAGCTGTACTTACAATCTAACAAAAAAAATGTGAGTGCATGTTCAGAGGAAATGGGTTGAGCTAATTAGCCACAATGACAAGGCATGTTTAGAGATGTACTGGTGAGAATGTTAAACTCGGGAGAATTGGAGCGATGCTCAAACATGCTGGTGTTAGGATCATGCTGTGGGCTTTTTCTCTGCTAGTGGTGGTGAAAGAAAATGGACAATAATAACAGACAAATATCTCCCAATTCACCAAATGGTCCTCAAAACGTCAGAGAGAAAAATAAAACTTGGGCACAATTTAGTGTTCCAGGGAGGTAATGAACCTGAGAACGCTCTGATTAAAAAAAAAAAAGTATGCTAAGCTATGAAACATAAATTTGTGATTGTGTAATTTTGACAAAATTCACTATTAATACTTTTGTACCCAATTTGTTGCACCCTGGGAAAAGAACAATATAATATAACCACAATTTATTGTACATCCTTAGTGACATTGAGAAACACTGTAATCTAACTTACTGTGTCTCCATTGTTGACTTTCTACCATCCAACTTTTCACATGCATCTTTTAATTTTATGCACAAATATATAACAAAAATACACAGGGAACTCCCTTATGTAACTATCAAGCGGCTCTTAATAAAGACGAACTCTATCATGTTACTGGAACCAACATTTCCAGGTGCACTCATGACCACACACACACACACACACACACACACACACACACACACACACACACACACACACACACACACACACACACACACAGAGCATTGGATATCTATGTCTCACACTTTCATTCGCGTCGGAGTCAACTTGGCAGATCTGCTTGCCATCATGGATATGGCAAGCTGACAACCGCAACTATCCAAGGTAATAGTGATGGCTTCCACTTAGTCTCTGTTTAGCAGACAGCAGAAGATTCTCATCCCACCACGTTTGGATTATGTACAACACGAGCCGCAGCGCTGTGACAAAGTGATTCTCCAGTTTACTGGCAACTACTGTAACTTTCTTTCTTTTTTTTCCCCCCACCATTATGTAGTTTATGTAAACCGGACAGAAACTTTTTATCCATCCTCCTTTCTTACTTATGTAGATGTAAGAGCCAGTTCTCAGCAGAACGTTCAGGTATATTCTTTATTTTTCTGAAAAAAATGTTAATTAGGGGGAACGTTCTGGACAAAGTGAAAGCTGTGAGGTGTAGCCAAACAGACTAATGAGAAAACAGAAATAAATGAGCTAATTTTATGAGCTGGGTTCTCTACCAAATAAATGGTTGAGGTCCTCGCCAGAGTATAAAAGGCCCAGGCAGCAGATCCAATACCTATGGCAACATTTTTAATGGACATTTTAAAACGTTTAAACGTCTGGAGCGTTGTCAACCCAAATTCACAATTTCTCTCAGATCCTTAAAAACCTCCAGATAGCCGAGCCACTAATGATACTTATCAAAACTAATTTTTAAGTATCACGTTTGGAGCCAAGGGTTTCATCCAGTGGTTGTTTGTGGCTTTGATGTACAGGGCTGTCCTCAGGTCCTTTGTCAAATATTCACAACATCAGATTTTATTGGTCTGCGAGAAGAAAATGGCAAAAAAAAAACAACCCTGCAGCATCGAACTTTAAAAAAAAATATATATAAATTTTTACATATTTGTTGAAACTGGTACTATGTCGTGATGGTACGGTGTGCGTGACGGAGTATTAGGGCCTCACTAAGATTAAAAAAACATTAAATTACAAGAATAAAGTCATACAATTGTGAGAATAAGGTCATATTACCAGAGTAAACTCATATGAGAATAAAGTCAAAATTATTTGAAAATTAAATCATACAAGACATAGAGGGAAAAAATTTGTAGTCTTATGAGAATAAGGTCATAATTTTACGACTTTATTCTGGTAATATTACAAATTTATTCCTGAAATATTGACTTCTCATTTTTTCATTCATTCATTCATTTCAGACATGTCACAACCATAACGTGGTGACATGTCTAGTTATATTAGTCACATTAGGACTAGTATGAATTTGCATCTCTACTTAAATACATACACATACATGTGAATTTATATATATCTGCCTTAACTGAATGCACAGAAGAATAAATCTATAAAGTATATACTGAATGTGCACACATCTATCCACACATACATATACAATATACATATATCTTCATATTATTACAATATTATTCTCATAATATGATTATCCTGTAGTTTTATGAATGTATTTTTGTAAATTGTTTTCCTTAGTTTGACCCAAATATTCTGTCATGCTAAAAAGATAATCTTTGAAATAAGATAATCTTCTCCCAGTGCTAACAAGAAGCAACCAATCAGAGCTGGGAGGCGGGTCTTAGCACCGTCAATCATGCTTGTGTACGTGCCGCTCACCCCCTCCACTCTCAGTCACCCTGCAGCTTCTTCCTTATACCCGAGTCCATCATGAATGTAAGTCGGCACGGCCACCGATCCGCAAATTGTTTCTCTGCCATTAGCAGCACACACACCAAAGGATGATTGACAGCGCTCAGACCCTCCTCCTGGCTCTGATTGGCTGTTTTGTACGGAAGCGTGCATTTCTTCAAACTTCAATAGCGGCACTGAGAGGAACTGAATGTTTTCACATATTATCTGTCTCATAACACCGTCACAACTTTAAAAAAAACAAAACATATTTTTATAAACGTTACACACTGCAGTTTTCTGATGAAACATCCTTCTCACCTTGTTGTGATATGGATCTTCCTCCCAGAGTTCCACCAGTGAAAAAGACACAGAAAAGTGTATCAAAACAGTAATGTCTTTCCAAACAATATCATCAGAGTGCTTAGGTTGGATTACCTAGAGGACACCACTCTGGACACTGGAGCCCATGTATCAGCACATCCAGATGGACGTCAACAACACCACTGGCCGAGAGAGGAGATCAAATTCTTCTTATGAGCTATCATATTTTGCATAATCCAATAAAAAAAATAAAATGAAAAAAAAAACATCTTGTCCAGGAGCAGCTGAGTCAGTTTAGCCCAGTTCAATAATCTCAATTGCCTCTGTTGTCCAGCATTATGCAGCAGCACAACATGTGTAGGGGTCTGGATACGTGATCCACAGGGGCCTGCTGAACCGCGTGTCCTGCTCACAAGGGTTAGGTTTTCTTGGCGTTTACCGCCTGTCTGTAATTCTGGAAATTCATTGCAATCATTTTCTTTCCTTCAAGAATTTTAATGTCGAGGCAAATTTCTCTCTTTTGTTGAAGGGACGGACCAAGTCCAAGATCAAGACTACTGGTCTGATTTCTGGGCAGTCCAAACATTGACTTCTTTTTTTTTTTCTTCTTTCCACCTTCACAAGTTCTCAGACTTAAAAAAAACCCTCCAAAAAACTATTAACTTTCTTGCCTGAAAGCATTGCTGTTTTTTTGTTGTTGCTTGTGCATGTGTGTCAGCATTCTTATGGTTAATATTTTTGCTTTTGATACAATGTTGGAGTGTTATCAAGTCTTCCTAGGAGTCTGCAAGTCTATCTTCTGCAGGGCTATTATTTCACTGAGAAAGAGAGAGAGAGAGGAAAAAAGACGCTGTAATTTCTCAACATTAGGAAACCGAATCAGAGTCTAAATCTGTAAGACACCAGGAAAGAGGGTTGAAATCAATTAGTAAGAGGAGGATAATTTAGAGGACACTTCATCATGTTCCCCTTCTGACTTAAATCATATGTGCCACAGGTTGAGGGGAGACAGGCTGGTACTTCAGAGCAAAAGCCAGTCGGTAGAGATTGATGAGTCCGGCTTAAATACTTCCATCATTAAACCGGAGACGCGACCATGATTCACCCTGACAGATAAGAGGCCGGCGTGTTTTATTTGAATAAAAAAGAAAGAGAAAAAAACCAACCTCCCACCGGTGATACATCTCATCTCATTACCCATCCTCTTTTCAATAACTGACGTCAGTCCTGCCGTCACTCTCCACTGCCGCCGCACATAAAAATCTACTGAGGTAAAAAGAAAACGACTTCGTTAGGGCTGGATCGAAACGATCCCCGTCTATTAAGAGTGAAACAGAAACGTAAAAAGAGCTTTCGGAGGGAACAGAGGGGCGGTGATTTGTTCTGGACCCGAACCAAATCGCCCAGATCCAGGTTCTTGGCGGCGGAGTCCCTCGTCTTTTTCTTTTCTTTTTTTTTATTAGCTGACCAGAGAAACCTTCTGAGAACCTCTGATGCTGCCATCAGATGTGATTATCTATACATTTCCTGTATTTTTAGAAGACACATAGAAATTGGTACATCTCAATAAATATTCAGTTCATTACAAAATGATCACAGATCAAGAACCTCCGTTATTTATGTGTATCTGTAAAATTGTTTCACACTTAAAGCATATAAAGAATGTTTTACAGGTACATAGTGCCATTTTGTAGCATAGTCAAGTAATTCAGTTGCTCTGAAAATGCTGTATCTGTAAAATATGACTTAATTTAAATCCCTGATTTAATGCCTTGAAATTTTTTGTCTCTAAGAAATTCGGCTCTTACTGAAACTCCGCCTTCAGGAAGTTGTCAGAACATGACTCCTCTATTAGCCCTTTAACAATGTTGTATGATGAGCTCAGCTGATGTGCAGTTCAGTTCCACCAGATGTTTGCTAATTGCTGCTGGCTAGTCTGAAGGAGCTGAGTGGGGGATGGCTGCTCTGCGAGTCAGAAGATCGGAAACTCCAAATCCAAAGAGGAGCTGTGGCTTGAAGGCGGGGCTAAGTCCCAGCAGGTGTTTTTCACAGCTGGATGGTTGCCAAAGGATTCCTCAAACATCCAGGAAAGAATTAGTGCAACACTCTAGGTGTGTTTTTGAAGAGGGGATATTATTACAACATGGTGTAAAGCTCAAAACTGTTGATTTTTACAGAAAGAAACACAAAAACAAACTTTTTCTAACCATTAGGAGTGGGAATTTATCATATTGTTTATAATTTATCATGATAAATTTCTAATGATAGGAATTTTGATTTAATGTTATCACGATAAATTTCAAGTAATGTTAAAAGGAGATGTTTTTCAACAGCAGTGTGTTTGTGCCTGCAGGGTTACGGTTGCTGTGTCAAGCAGCCACAGCCATACAGTTGCCTAAAAGAGAAGGAATAAATACTCGTCATTTTTATTCATGTCACAATATTTTCCAAAAATATCACAATTCAGCATTAAGCCTCAGGCCTATCAAATAGGATTCAGTTGACGAAAATATATATTCTAGCTGTAGAAAAAGTTTAAACGCCCCATAACTAAAGTTATCCACTTGCAGGTGGTGATGATGGGCTAAGAAAACAACCGGATACAAGAAATAAGCAAAACCCATCTACTTTTTCTTCCACTTCCTCATTACTACTTCTTTGTGTTAACCTATCAAATGAATCACATTAAAGTTTCTGGTTGTGAACTGACAGAATGTGAAGAACATCAAGGGCATGAATACCTTTGTGTTTGGAGAGGCAGACGGCGAGTAAACAAAATGTGTTGTGCTTGTCTGTTAAGTACAAGCGGCGCAATTTAGGGCATAAGAATGTGCCCCAGGTCTGTAGAATATCCAATTTGACTCCTGGAGAGAGCTTGGCTTGACTTGCAAAAAAAAAAAAAGCCTTGAGTTACTAAACAGAGCTCTGAGTGTTGGGTAGACTACTGGTCTGGCCTGAGGGTCTCGCCGAGCAGCGGGGGTCCTGCGGTAGGAAGCTGCGGTCGGCAGAATGCGAGTGCGGAGCTTGGGAATCAGTGTGACCTGCTGGCTGGACTACGTTATGAAGGATTCAGAAAATATTTGGAAATTAGGAATTCATCACATCTGAAGACCGCAGAAGACCCGGGATTTCGGGATCTATCTTCCAGACAAATATAATCAAGGATGTTATTTGATATTTTTAAAAAAAAGAAAAGGGAAATGAGTTGTGATCTATAGTGAAGCTTTAGGATGTGGATATTTTATCCAGAACGGTGTCGCTGTGAAAGTTCATATGTTAATCAGAATTGTAAACGGTGTAAACCACAGCCCTCTGCTAAACAGCAGCCGTCTAAACTGTGTCTTCTGCTTGATTTCAATGTGAAAACATGTCGTTAGTCCGTTCTAATTTGGCTGGAAATCTATTATTATATTCGGACTCAGACTTTACATATTTCTAACAGTGAGCGCTTGCCAGTCAGACGTTACTCACGTTACAGTTTGGAGACTTTACATCTTTTGCAGTTGCTTCCTCGGATCACTAATTTTATGTGGGGGGATTTTTCTGCCATAATTAGAGAGCACACATTTCAAGTCTGAAAACAGAATTTGATGTTTTTTGTTCTCAAAACCTTAAATACTTGTGACTTCATGTCTTTCTTCTTAGAACTTGTAGTTCTAAGAAGAAACTGCAAGTTTCTTCTTAGAACTAAGAAGAAACTGAAGTTTTGAGTGTGTACTCAAAACCTCTGCTCTTTTCAAATATTCACTGTGCTTCCTCAAACCTTCCTCCTCGCGCTCAAAACCTGTACCTGATACCTCTCTGCTCACTTGCAAATCATTTTCTGCTAGTTCTTGCAACAGAAAAGTACTGTTGCCTGGCAACCTCTCAACCGACAGAATGTAAGTGTTATACTAGGTGCGTTTGTTTCCTGGGAGTGGGTGTGCCTGTGTGGTTACTGTAGAACCCATATGGTAGCGCCTGCTTTTCTGGCCGCCCTCTGACGCAGGGAGAAACAATGTCAGTTTTCTGCTCAACTTAAAGTGTAACTAACCCCCAAATCAACTTTTTTTGCTTATAAACTGTCTAGATAAGTTTCTTAGGGTAGAAATTTGTCAAACGTTTTAACTTCAACAAAGAAGCTAGAAATGGTTTGCTCAGAAGCAGGAGGTCCATTAGTGGATTTCTCAGAAGTTGACACTCTCGTTAAAATGTGTTTTGTTGCGGGAAAAACACAAAATTGAGTCATTGTATTTAAAAATTGTCCGGTAGGTCAACTTTACCGTACACAATACAAGTAAAAAAACAGAACAATTTATTAAAGTACTGAATATCAAAAGGAAAACAAAACTACAACACTACTACATTAATTATTGTACATGCTCTTGAGTTAATTCTATGTTGAAGTATTCATCATTCTTGTATATTGAATTTACACGTGCCATTAATTATAGAGATTCATATTTCCTGAAACAAATTTTAAGACTCTTTTGATAATTTTCCTGATCTTCCTTGTTTTATGTGGGAAAGCGTTTAAGGGGGTGTATAGTTATCAAATATAATACTCCTGCAAACACTTTCATCACCAGCTAAGGGTTATTGATTTCTTGAGCATGTAAATAAAATAAAATACAATGTGGAAGGAATGTCGTGACAATAATTTTACTTAATCTCATGCTACTCAATGCAGACACTCTGTCCTGGACTGAAGATGCTCTCACTCTATCACGAAGAATGACCTCAATAGCTCCAAATAAAAATGGCAGTTTTTGATTAATTTAGCTCATCTGAACTCTTGGTGGAACTCATGGAGGAATTGAACTATCATCTCAAAATGGTCAGATAAACATAAGATATGAGAAAAGTTTAAATATCAGAATGGACAGTTAACCATGTTACAATTAGGCCAAATTTATGTCATCAATAAGTTAATCGTGCTCATATGATTAGATATTTGCAACAATGTTACAAATATTTAACATGTTTGAAAAGTGTCCTGATTGAAAAAACAACAACAACAATGAAAACGACTTTCTAAATTATAATTTCTTCTTATATTTCTCACTAAGTAACATGAAGAAACATTCTTTTGGTTTCACTCACTCACAGAGAGGAGCCCCCAGTGAAGTCATGCAAAAAACCCATTACCTAGTTTTCCTATTCCCAGTTGCAAGCAGGGAAAGCCTAAGGCACATTCCTTAAAGTAATAGAAAACTTGTATTCTTTTAAAAAAAAAAAATCATTTTATGCTTGTGCGCCTCCTTCATCACTACCAGTTAAGTCAACTGACCATTTGGCTCATATCACAAACCAACACTAAAATGCAGGATTTCGATCCCAAATCTTCTGTTTTTGATTGTGAATTCTTAATAGAGAAACATATCAGAACTACATCTGTAAACCTCCTTACTGTAAGCAGTAATGGTTAGCAATTTTGCCAACATGTAACAAGAAGAAAGTCTTACAGAAAGAAACCCACACGGCTTTCAAAGTGAACTTATCTGACCAGAGAGCTCATCCCCCTTCTACGACGATCTTGTGTCAGGGGTTCAGTGTCATTTCTGCCAGAGCTGATAAATGACTTCCTCCTTGAATAATAGGACCGATTCAAGTTACATTTTTAGATGCAGGAGCAGAGCGCGATGATTGACAAAGGATTTCCGAAGTGCTCCCTAGCCATGTGGCTGTATTGATCATGGTGACGTGCTACTTTCTCATGCTGCTGCACATGCAATCAAAAAATAAAGTGTTATTCTTCCTTACAATGTATATATATATATATATTTTTTGCTGATGTAAATACCACTCCACCTGTTTTGTTGATTTGCAATCCACCTTCTATTTCTGTATACAGTTTAAAGTGGCCAATTAATTTAAATGACAATAAATAGCAGGAAAACCCAAACTCTCACTATTCTACAGTTTCTACTGTTATGTTATTATCAAATATTCTTAGCAAACTACTAAAAATATTGTATTTCTTAGTCCAGCGGCTGCTATAATGTGCTTTGATGCCTCCCAGTCCTTTGTGTTTTATATTGTTGCAGTTCCTCTGAAAAACACAAACTACCCTGTAACGCCTAGTGTGTCAGAATACAACGAGTTCCTTTTTGTATTACTGCCAATCAAATATTAATGCTGTAAATCAACACCTCTCCCTCCCCCACCATCCTGGTTTAAAGGCAGCTCAGTAAAACACAAGGTCAGACTGACATTTTGTGTAAGAACTGTTAACATTATGTCCTGAGAGCGATCAGATTCATGTGGCTGGAGCATCTGGTATGTTGGAGAGATTGGACAGATGTAAATGTTTGAGCTGCAGTTGTCTAAAATAATAAGTTTGGGGAATTGTGTACAACCACTCAAATTCTTGATGCTCCCAAACGGTGAGGAAAAACGGGATCACGAGATCAGCTGAGCATTTGTCAACAGCTGGAGGAGAAGAGCCCAGTTAGGAGACGAGGGAAATCCCCTGGACGGGATCCAGTTCCATCACCAGCCAAGTCAACATCCCCAGGACGTTGACCAGCAGCCTAAGGTACAGATATCAGCTCCTCAGTGATGATAGCAGTACATCCTGTAGCTTCTTACTTTCCTCCATTCTTCTTATCTTTCAATCCAGTTGTCTAATTTAAGCTTGTGAGCTTATTTAGGGTGGTTTACACACCTGGCTCGATTGTGGACCAAAATTGCATCATCTGTGACATTTTAATCAGGTGTGGTTCACAATCAAACTGCACTGTGTCAAACGATCCAAACACTTTGAAAAACCTGTTCACCTCCTTGCCTGTGGTGGCGCTGCACCAATAACAACCAAAGGAAGCAACAGCGCAACTTCCTTCTTGTAAACAACAATGGAATGGCGTCTTGACTTTAGAGAATGACCACGAGCTAGTGCTCCCTCTTGTGCTAGACTCTTGCTTTTGTTTGGGTTGTACATACCCAGAATGCTCTTTGCTGTATTCCACTTCCTGCTCATGGAGCGGTCTCCAGTCCTCTTGCATCTACATATCCGTTTAAAAGTTCATTTCAACCGAACTGGCACCTAAGGTTTCAGGAACACCAGAGTTTGCTTGTTGGGTTCGAATCAGAGTTCGATTGCACATTCGCACCAACCCAAACAAACCAGACTTTCTAGACCGAAGGTTTAATTAAAGCAGACTTAAAGGGGCGGTGTGAATGCACCCTCAGTCGAATCCTAAAGCACGTGTGGAATATGTACGGCATAAGTACGGGGAAAGCTTAAAGGGCCCTTCTTTGGCGTGTCTAGAAGGAGAAAATAACTCAACCCAGCATGATGTGCCTGCGCCAATACTTATTTCACGTTGGACGAAACCTCGTAAAGGTTTTCCCAGCATGAACAGCAGCAGCAACATCACACCGGGCAGCTTTCTGACGAGCAGAAACTCTCTGCTGCTTCTTGGTACAGGGTTTGTATGTTTCATCCAACGTTTGGATTCTCAGTTACAACATGCAATATTCAGCCTCCCGGGAACGGGGTTTTTTAATCTTCTGCTTTGTGAAAGCCGAATTGTCAGAAAATCTGTCTGATCGCCAGGCTTTTCTTCATTTAGGAATTTCTGCTTGTTTTTCTGGCAGCCTGCTGCTTCTCGCGTCAAACCCGTGCCTCGCCGCGGTGCATCCAGCTGAGTTTTTACCTGAGGTTGCCTGTCCTCCCCCCACAACTCATTAGAAAGTCTCACAAACTTGAGGCCAGCATAAAAAGGCAGCTATTAATTTGTTTTCTTTCAGCAGCTCCACGGCTCCCCGTGTGATTCGCGTCTGGGAGCTTCTGGCACCTGACGGAGAACCAGCCGCCCTCCTCACCACCAGGGTTATGAAGTGTTTTTTGTTGGTGGGGAAAAATGAACTCAAACTGTTGTTCTGTGTATTCAAATCCCTTCAACTATTTTCACATATTTCTCATGTTTCAGCCACAAGTTTCAATGTGCTTCAATTTGGGCCGACACGTAATGCATAATCTGGAGTTGTGGGAAAATGATGCAGGTTTTCAAACAAACAAGAAAAGGAAAAGCATAGCATGTTAGCTATATCTGGTCTGGCGTTTTGTTTTGGCTGAGAAACCGCAGTCAACAATTTACCATTCTCCCTCTAATGTTTTTATGTGTAATCAACATAGACAGTCTTCCTCCATCACTGCTTCTTTTGTTGTTTGGGTGTCTGCTCAGTCTTCTCTTCCTGTTAAAGGGGAATTTTTCCTCTCCACTGTCGCCACCTGCAGACTCAGTTATGTGGGATTTGGAATCAGTTTTTTTTGTTAAGTTCCATGTGACGACATTGGTTGTTAAATTCCACTGCATAAATAAACTGAATAGAATTAGATCGTACTCAAACAGAGACTGAAAATCCATTGCAATTAAAAACTCTTAGGAAAAGAGTCATCTTATTTGAGATGAAAATAATTCAGCTTTTGAGGAAAAAACCCTGATCCCCGACACCAAACTCTGCTTCAAATGTCTTCACAATGTTTTTCCCCCACTATACCACAGGGCTGAGCAGTGTGCGCTTTCATCCCAGTGATTCCAAGAGCCAAATTAGCTGAAACTTAAATGGGCTGTATTATGTATTTTCCAGCCACATAGAGAAATTTTGCAGCACCATCAAGTAACTATGCTACCTTCAGTTATATCAAATACGACTTAGAAGAAATGTAATGTTGCCTTGAAATTGGGTGTCTGTCTCTTTAAGAAGCTCCTGCTCTCTACGACACTTTATTAAGCAGTTTGCAAACATTCTTCGGCTCACTAAACATAATTTATTCTAACAAGTAAAAATATTCATAAAATAGCTAAACGATGGTTTAATTTATTCAGCTCTTTATGGGTTCAATCAATCAATCAAGTTTATTTGTATGGCATATTTCAGCTGCAAGGCAGTTTAAGGTGCTTTAAATAATCAAAACTCAACATTACAAAGTTTTAAAGAAAACATCATACAGTCAACGATTGAACAAACATTACATTTTTGATGCATGGCATCACCAAAATCCTACACATCAAATATGCTGCTCAACGTTTCATTTATTATGGTTCAAAAGCAACTCTAAACAGGGGGTGGGAGTTAGTCTTGATTTGAAGGAAATCAGTGTTTCAGCTGTTTTACAGTTTTCTGGAAGTAGAACCAGAACCAGAAGACCTTAGAGGTCTGGAAGGTTGATACAACATCAGCAGATCTTTAATGTACATTAAGCTGCTCCTAAGCTGTTTAGTGATTTATAAACTAACAACAGTATTTTAATGTCCATTCTCTGAGCTACAGGGAGCCAGTCGAAGGACTTTAGAACTGGGGTGATGTTCTCTATATTCCTGGTTTTAGTCAGAAGCCAGCCGCAGCGTTAATCCTGGAAATGTTCTTCAGGTGACAGAAGGCCGACTTTGTAACTGTCTTTATGTGGCTCTGAATATTCAGGTCAGAGTCCATCACTACACCCAGCTTTCTGGCATGATCCCTGCTTTTCTGGTTGTTGCAACTGAAGCTGTTCATTGACTCTAGATCTTTCCTCTTCAGATCCAAAGATAATAACCTCAAGTTTTGTCATCAGGTCATCCTTTCGGATCGTCACTTGTCATCACAGCCGTCCATCTAAAACCCCCGATGCAAAAATCCCCATAAACAATTTGTTTTGCTGAGCGAGAAAAGCGAAAGTGTTCCTGACAAATCAAAGGAAGTGCGTCTAAAAGCAGCGTCTAAAATGAAACACTCCTGAGCCTCGGGGCGATGATTGATTTCCCTGATTTCCTTTCTCACCTCCGCCCCTCGGCTCTGGGCTCCTGCTGTCCCCCAGAGGAGCAGGAGGAACATCTGAGGATGATCAGAGAAGCGCGTAGCTGCGCAGGGGCCCGACCGAAGCAGCTCGTACTGAACACCGGAGAGCATCATCAAACGCTATATGTGCGGTCCTGGCAGGGGTGACTCATGCTAGCTTATATATTGGTCACTGCAGGGCTTCCGTTTCTGGAGTCCGCCGCTCATTTTCAGAGGATCGGCTTTCCGGGGCTAAATTTCACATGTGCGTGTAAAAGTCTGTTACTTTTATGTCGAGCCGGACCAGCAGGTGTTATCTGTTACTTCAAAATGAACATGCCTTTCCCTCACAACATGAGACAGATAAATGGTTTAGGGCGAAAAGGACAGAAGTTTATGGAGGGGGGGGGATAAACAAGACTGAGCTCATGCATAGGTTTTGGTCTGGAGGATCATTTCATGCAGAGGAGAGCTGAACTTTTGATTTTAATACTTTAATGTAAGCCAGAGGATGTTTTTTTCTTTTTTTGGTTGTTAATATGTATTTTTGATGTGCTGCTTATCAATTTAGGTTCCGGTACAAATAAGAACTACGAGCGAAAGGACGTCCTTGTGGGTCTACTTTTTTTTTTTCCATTTGATCTCAGTAGGTCTGTGAGCTGGCTTTTGCTCAACTTCAAACGACGTTTGGTCCATTTGTATAATACAAGATATTAGGAAAATTTCTGCTCAGTCAAGGGCAGGCACTTGCCTAAATCACGTTAATTCCAATAATGCACCATTTACAAATGTAATATACAGATGTTGTTTTGGGCTGTGGGCCTAACTATCATATCAGGCTCATTGAATGAGTCACCCCTCAGAAAATCAATGCAATCTTAATTTTCACACTGGCATCAGTATCAACTATTTGCTTTTTTAAAAAATACATCATGTATTTTTTTTTTCAAATTGTTATTCGTGGTCCATATTTTCTGATCTGCAGCTCTTTGAATCAGACAGTGGAGAAGTAAATAAACCATCCAGTAAAATAAATTTACAATCACTTCTTTTGGAGGACGTCCCGCCTCTCATTTCACGTCACTAATGAACAAAAATCTGTGAAATTATTGTGCAGTTAGCATTTCTAAAACAAATGATTCTAATGCAAATGAGCAAAAAGTAGAAATAAAATTGAAGGGCTGCAAAAGAAACACATTGAGTGAGGCATGGAAAACACCAAAATATGAGACCCTTTAAACGCAGTATCGTAAAAAAAAAAAATGCAATGCATGACTAAGATAAAACAATAATAGTTGGGCAGAAACAGAAGTCCATCTTTGCGAATAAGACATCAGCTGATGGAGAAGAAATTTATGTGCAGAAAGAATAAAAATAAGCTATAATTCACAACCAAACAAAAAAAGATTCAGAACTCAAATCACGAATGCCAGGCTGAACGGTTCTTCCTGTACCCCCATTAGATTAAATGTATTACTCAAGAACTTGATTTTTTTGCCTTTAAGGAACTATGATGTGACTGAGATGTTGAAGTGCCATTCAAGTTAATCATCCCAAGTAAAAGAAACAAAAAGTCTGGAAGAAAATAACTTCTCAGAAAGTTTTCTCCGAGCGCAGTAAGTAGCAGCCGATGTTTGGCCACCAATTCTCCATAATGTTTCTTTATTTTATTGTTTACCGTGCTGCTGAACAGGATTCCTTTGTAAAACATTTTTAATCCCATTGGGATTTTCCTGCTGAAATAAAAGTTTTAATTAAAATTTTTTACTGGTGGTGCACATTATTGTAGAAGGCAAAGAGTAAAAAGAATTTCTGAAGAAAGCAAGCAAACACCCACACCAACATGTTGCTTGATAAGTGATTTTCTATTACATGACCTTCTGATACAGACGCTACAACCACTCAAAGTTAAGAAAAACACTTTTCGTTGGTCAAAAATATTTGAAAACACATGAGCAGGAGCCCGACATAGACTTTATTTTAAACTTGTTCTTGCGCTCATCCGAATGTTTTTCGTGGCACACTGCCTCTTCACAAACCGCTTATCGCTCACTCTCCGATCTACGCGAGCGTCCCGTATTGTCTGTTCACACCCAGAGCCCCTAAAAGTTAAACCAGGCTTCGGAGGATTGCAGTTCTGTACGTTGAGGCTTTTTCTTTGGCTTGGACTTTAAAGCCTGCTTTTAACACTTCAGGATTTATAGAGGATTCCTTCTAACATCTAAAAGACGTTTATGAACCACACTAAAATGTGATTTTGTTCCGCTGCCCAAATCGTCAGACCTCAAAACCATTCAGTCATGGCATTAACAGTCTGTATTGACCTGTTTTTCTGCTGTGGCCGGCTCCCACTGGCATGCAGTCAAGACTCTGAAGACAGACGTACAGCCCAAACTGATGGAAGGAGCAAACCAAGTAGTTTTTTAAGTCTACAATGGTGCAGAAAATCTGGACTTCCTCCATGGGGTGCTATTATTTTAAGGCCCCTGGGCTCTCGTCTCAACCATTTTAGGAGGTTTTCGTGTGAACAAAGGATCACACGAGGTTAAATATGTTTGTAGGTTCTGTGGTGATTGTATTTTTTTTCTATAATTAAAACTTTCATGTGCTTGCACTCAGCGGAGTAAACGCGGGTACTGACATGCATCTTGGCGATGCTCTACGTATCACTTTAAACGCCGAACGGGGAAGACTTGAACCCTGGAAGTTCTCAGAATATTCTATTTCGGTGAGAGATGATGTTTACAGTTTGAGTGAAACTGGAATTTCAATGAAATGTTCTGTCAAGTCAGACACTCGAAATAACACATTTGCTGTGCCAGTTCAGAATCCTGTGTGACTTTCTGAGCTTTTGATTATTTTTTTGCGGTTGACTGTTATTTTTGTACTGTTACTTTTGATTAAAGATTTCTGAAACCACACAGAGTTATACATCTCAGCAAATCTGGCTCTTCTGTAGATCTGAGACATACAAAACAAGTTCAGTTTTATATATATACATATATATAAAACAAAACACGGTTTATGCAAATATGTCGTGCATTTCAATGCGGTTATTCAGAAAGTTAGAATGTCTCTAGAGACTGTCGTCCTAAGAAATATTTCATACGTTAGGGATTCATGCGGGGAATTACCACCTACATTTACTTTAAATGAAAATAACCGTATTTCATTATAATGGGATGGGGCTGCAGTTAAACGTATGTTTTAGCGCTTCCTGACTAGAACCAAATCGCTTGGGCTTCTGACTCAAATGTGATGTTTTTCTACCACAAGCCATAAATGACAAACGTTAGCAATTTTGGTGACTACGTTTTGAAAACAGATGGGTTGTGTCTTAAATCTCACAGCTTCGTGTCATTCGGATAGAAGTTGAACACGGGTTAGCATTTAGGTTAGAGTTAGCATTTAATCATGTAGTCACAATAAAAAGGGAATATTTTAAGCATTAAGTATTAAGGAGAAAATTGTATTGTACATATTCAGTCGTTTGTCTGACATAAACGTACTGTTGTTGGACTCTGTTGCCTCTTAGCAAGAATAGCCTTGAGTTTGTCTGACCTGTTTTTGCTTTCATGAAGTCTCTCACTATTCTGAAACACATGTTTAATCCATTCTACATTAAACATGTGTATGGTTATTTATCATTTGAGTGTTTGTGTTTCTCTATAACTGAGAGTTAACTCGTCCTGAGTGTACCCTGCCTTTCGCCCATTGGCTGCTGGAAACAGGAGCCTGTGAACCCTGTAACGATTGTCTTTACAAAATGGATCCAAGATACAGTGTTAATTTTAAGAGCTGCTGTCGATGTATATTTTTTAAATCAAATTAATTACACTAACACTGTGACTGATTATGATTAATCACTATAATTAGCTTCGTAAGCTCAAAGTGTAAGTATGCACATTTTTAAAAACTGTTTTATTGTCTCAAACCAAATGTCTGAAGATGCTGTATGATTGTACAACATGCATAGCTTAAATACTACCTAATGTTTACGACTCTGCATTGTTGAATTCAGTACAAAACCATATATAACACACTGCTGTGATCTAGGTAACTCTCCCAACCCGGTTGTGTATAACGACCCAGGCTGGGATTTATTCATATTTGACCATAAACTAGATGAGCAACATAACACAAAGTGAGTTTCTTTTAGTACAGTAGTTTTGAAAAGCTTGCAGAGATGTACTGGAGTTATGTTGTCCTTTCAACTCTTCCCTTTACAGATGTTCCACACAGCACACAGACCTGGCATTCCCCATTTTCCCTCTGCTCGTCTTTGTTCAGCTTTATATCCTGTTAAAATGTTATTCCCTCATCAAAAACATACCTGGAATGTCACTTTGATTCTTTCATGCACGTTTGAGGAAACCCTTTAATCTCCCATAGCAACCATTCAGCTGTGAAAAACCCCAGGGTGGCCGTAGCTCCGCCTTCAAGGACAAAGTTTCGCCTTGGAGCTGCAGTTTCCAAGCTTCTGAACTTCCACTTTACAGAGCAGCTCCTCCCCCACTCCACTCCTTCAGACTAGCCAGCAGCAATAGCAAACGTTAAATGAGCTCATTATACAAACTACTTCCCAGTGAAACGCTGGTAAAGACATTAATAAGGGATCGATAGCGGAGTGATGCGATGACTTCCCAAAGGCAGAGTGTTGGAAAGAGCAGGACTTTCTTAAAGAGGCCGAGGCCCAATTTCAAGGTGTTCAAATACAAATCAAGTTATTTTAAGTCATATAGTTTGAGTCATGGCATAGTTCCTTGATTGGGCTATAAAATGATTCTATGAGGCTGGAAAGCACATAAAGATTCAGCATTATCTGCCTGTGTCATGGGGAAATAGAGCAAACTAAGCAAAATGTTATTTTATAGCAGTTTGCCATAGGAACTGAAACACAGGAAGATAAACTGAAGGAGCGAAAATGGCATTTTTCTTGTGTGGTGAAACCTCCTAATTAGCTGATACTCATGTAATCAAGACAACACATTAAGTTACCACCCTTGCATGCTGCACCGTGTTCTTTCGGCTGTCTTGGTGAGGATTTTTTGAGAATCCATGTCTCCAGCTCTAATTTCTAAAGCAGTTAGCTGTTAGAACACAGATGTTGCTTGTTTGTCTAATAGCACACTGGTATTGTAATGTGTCTACTCTGAATGTAGGATTATTAAAGCCTGTTGAGTGTAGGGTCCTTCCATTAGGGATCTGGAGGTGACTTGTTATTTAAATATTAATGGGCCAAATTTGTTGAGTCATCCAGTAATAGCACCAATAAATCAAGATGTGTTGTACCAACCTTTTGCATTGCTTTGCCTCACGAACCTACCTTTATAAGGCATCACAAATAATGTTGAAATGTGGTTTGATGTTTGGCTATAGCTTGATGTTATATTAGCTGTACTGTCCTAAAAGGAAAAAGACAGAAACATAGAGAGGATGACTGAATTTTATCTAAGCAAAGGTGGCTGGAAAGTTGTCCATGTTGACCATATCTGCAAATAAAGACAGGAACAAGAATTATGGGTCAAAAAAGTTCAAATTTTCACTAAAAACGACAATGACTGCCCAATCTGAAATGACCATGGATAAGAAATCCGTGTAAAGGATCCTGTGAATGGGTCTTAAAAATATTTTCCACAAATAACTTTCCTGAAATTTTATTTCTGTGCAATTAAGTACATTCCCCCAACTTTTATTAGTCTACTCACTTAACTAAAAAAGACAAACAAATGTGTGCATCTAACACCAGAGGAAGAAATGTGTCAAATGTAAATTGAGCTCCCGAGTGGAATGTCATGTATGAAATCAAGTATGTAGTCAGATTTTTATTCTTTTGCTTTGAGGTTAGAAATAAATTGCAGACACTCTTGGAGAACCGATTTGGTAAGACAATGTTTGTTAGTTTCCCAACTTATTGCGACATGCTTGTTTTTCACAGCTTTGTTTTGACATTGTTCTTTTTTCTTTTACTTTGGAGGGACTCCAAACAACACATACACTCCTCATGGACAAAAGTAATAGCTCATATCTGTTATCAGACACATATGAATTGAGTGATATCTCATTCCTGATCCAGAGTTTAAAGTAACCTTGGCTCGCTCTTTGCAGCTTGAACGGTTCTTTGAAAAGTTTCCCTCAACTTTTATTAGTCTACGCACTTAACTAAAAAAGAAAAAAATAACTCTTTACCATTTTTCCACATTGTTTCCACATTTGTGAGATCAAGCATTGATGGAGGAATAGAAAGGTCACTGGTTCACAGTCACTAGGAACAGGAAGGGGCCATCTCCGAAGTCCAAGTTGGATTTTGGAGAAAATCTGAAATTGTCTAAAGTGTTATGGTATGGTGAAGCACAATGTGTTCTTTTCACTGGCACTAGGAGGCCTTGTCACAGCGCTCTTAGGTAAGTGCTGTTCTTATGGAAAGTGTCCACTGGACTGCCAGACTGGTATGACTAATCACTAGAGAACAAATCTCCTCTTCTCTTGAGTACAATAGTTCACACATCTTCATCTAACACTTTGTGTCGCACTAGATGTTCTTGAGCTAACCGAAGTTGGCTCTGCAGAAAGTTGCCGACTTCTGCGCACCGTATGGTCCAGTTATCAGACTTACACCACAGTTGGTGTTCCATACTGATCCTGTGCAGAACTTCACTGAACTCTCTACGGAAGAAGTTCTGTATTTTACACACCATTGACCATAGAGGTGACTGGAACACCTGAACTCAATGATTTGGACGTGTAATCAAATACTTGATGAAAATACGTTTTGAACGTATTCATTCACCTCAGTACCTGCTGCCTCCTATCAACAGTATTGGACAGTGAATCCTACCCAAGTTGTTCTTGGGCAGTAGGTGGGCTGCAACTGGAGATGGATTCAAATTCCTCAATAATTTTTAAATAGATTAAAATCTCTGGTGGGATCCAAACGTGTATGTAGATGGAAGCGGACCGGAGATCGCTCCGAAAGCAGGGAGCGGAATACAATTCAGGGCCTTCAACCAAAACAAACGTGTGCATCCAACACCAGAGGAAGAAATGTCTCATGATTGTTTTACTGAATCCTACAACTAAACTAAAATCAGCTAAATTTTTGTTTACATTTTGTCAAAAAGGAAGTTGTGCTCATATCTTCTTCTGAGGTTTTTGTGTCGTTTCCTGCAGTGGTTCTTGGTGCAGTACCTGCACAGTCGAGGAGGGGCGAACAGGTTTTTTCAATTAGTTTGGACGGTTTGCCTCAGCGCAGAGTGAAAAAGGAACACAGCATTTGAAAATGCAACCAAATCTATCAGACTATCAGGTGTGGAAACACCCTGAGAGTCACATCGTAGTGCCGTTGAAACCTCACAGGACATCTTACCCCCAGATATTCCGAACTGAGGCACACATATGGCATGGCATGGGCAAGGTTAATCTGTGGAAACTATGCTGTTCTATTACAAACACTGTGTCACCTATATTCCCATGCTTCACTCCTTCTGAGGCAACGATCAATCATGCTTACATGCAATAAAAGCAACAAAAAAAGAGGGTAATGGTTATGATGGCACTAAATGTGATGCTGTGAAAGGGCATCTTTTTTCCCCTCTGCTTCTTTTACGGCTGGTCGTCGATGAGAGTTTTATGGCTTCACAGAGTTTAGTGCTTGATGTTCAGTAACGGCGGGGGCCCCCCGTATATTCCCGTAAGACCGCTTTTAAATAAACAGAAGTTGTAATTATGGCTGGCAGAGGGCAACGATGCAGCAAAAGAACAACGTGAACATCTTCGTGCAGGCCGTGTGAAAACCTTCGTCTGGAGTGCTGGAGGCCAATGGTTACATGTCCGAGGTCTACTTCTTTTTTTTTTTCCAAGTTCTGCAATATCAATGAAAAGAAAAAAAAGTGGGCTCCAAGCTGCAACCCACACTGATCTTGATGATCCCCGTCTTAATGTTCTGCTGAAGCTCAGGATGTCTGAAGCAGCTTAACGTGTCTGTATTCAAAAACATGGAGGGGAACTAATTAAAAACAAAAAAGAATGCTGTCAGAGAGCTGTAGAGCGGCTTATTGGACCCCAGTTGGAGACGCTGGCCTGAGGTGTGTTTTGGTACATCATCCAGACTGTGCGTGCTTATGACCGTTGCACGTTGGGTGGTGCACGGCGACTGAGTTATTGGATATTATACTTGTGTCCACATATTGGATTTCTACAAAATAATATTTTGCTAACTGGGGACTCCTCCTGCCTCATGTCAGGCCCAGACTGCTCACTCGGGCCTCAAAGCACAGTAGAAGCATGTGAACATGTCAAAGATAGCACTTCAAAACCAACAAGAATGTGGAATAATAGATTGGAGCCATAGCTGTGGGTCCTTGAGTTTCATCCGCGATTTGACTGATCGGCAATTCATTGTGAAATAACAAACGTGGAGGAATTTATTGTTTTTAAAGGCAGAGTGGTGGTAACCTAATCGTTTTCTTGCAAAACCATGGAGGAAGTGACAAAACTATTGTTGTAACCCGGCGTTTTGTTGACCTCTCAGTACGGTAACTAACCAGTGATAACATCCATTAATATGAGGAAGTACTGTGGAAGAATGATGTAGCCTGAATCCGGTTAGCGCCAGGTTCTCCCTGATGTGGCGTCTTTTGATAACCCAATGTAAACATAGCAGATATACGTGGAACTAAATCCTTGTTTGATCCATTTGGGACATTAGTTAATGTAAACTTATCGTTTTACATAAGTCCTTGTATGTTCACATAGATCAGATGGAGAAGTCGCTCGTGAATGTCTTTTCAATTTCCAACTTGTAGTTCTATATTTAAACCGTCGTTTTTCCAGGATAGGATTGTTGTACGACATACAACTGCAAATATTTTTAAAAATAATCATTTGATGAACAAGTTTGGATTTATTGGAGATTCTCTCTAATCAACACATGGTCAGAATTACACAAATGAGATCATCTATCTATATATATCCAAACACCAATACTGTTTTCGATTAAAGGCTCCATAAAAATTTGCACATCAACCGCACACCATCACTAAGCATCCACTACAATTCTGGCTGAGGCTGAGTTTTGACCACTGCTCCAGTTTCTCTTTTTGGAATCACTTTAAGCTTTGCAGTTTTTTTCTTTTATTTTCTTTTTCCCCACTGGGACCCGACTTCTTGGCATAGTCCACGTTTATGGACTCCACGGCTTTGAAACAGTCATTCCAGAAGCTTACTTTAAGCCATTTTTTTACCCATTCCATAATCACTCTTGATACGTTCCTGGTTGCATGTCCTGCTGGATCACACAAATGTTTTCTTGTATAATTCAATAATTCAAGTGGGGAAAGACAAGAGTGAAAGTAATAAGAAATCACATAAACAAAAATTAATTTAGGATGGCTAAGTGTGCTAAACGTTTTCAAAGCTAGCTAAAGTGCTAAGTGAAAATTTAGCTCTGCTGTTACAACATCAACAGATTAGCGGAGGTTTGGCAAACACTGCCTAAAATATGTTTGTAGAAATAGTCACAAAAAATAAAATGATTCATTGTACAAAGGCATCAGTCAGGAGAGGAACTTAAACATTTCTCAGGTTTATACCATGGAAGCACTCACTGGAGCAAAATCTAAGCTAACGGGCAATTACAAAAATTGTAAGCTTCTCAAAAACTGATAAAAGGATGAAAAATACTACTTGCGTTCTAGATAAGACAACATGTTTCTGTATTTTTCATATCTAAGCAAAGAAGCCAAAACTCTCTTTTTCCAGAGATAACTGACAGGCATGGCTAATATCTCCCAAAGTCTAGTAGAATGTGCTAAAGGATCTTCTAAACCCAAATTTGAACATTTTGGGTCAAAAGATTGTTTGCCACAAAACATCCATCCATCCATTCATTTTCATAACACCGTTGTCCCTTAGTGGGGTCAGGAGAGGTGCTGGTGCCTATCTGTGAGAGGCGGGGTCACCCTGGACAGGTCGCCAGTCTGTCGCAGTGCCACAAAACATAGAAGTTGATATTACCAAAAGAATACCAAACCCACAGGGAAGCATGGTGGTGGATGCATAATGCTCTAGAATTATATTTCCAGTTGGTTCAAAATGTTTATAAATTGTTTTTTATGGGGTAAATGTCAAATTTTAAGTGATTTATCATCATTTTACTTTGTTTTTTAAAATCACATAAAGGATGTTTACACTTTTGAGAGTTTTGCAGTGTGTATAAAATACTTAACGTGTCACATACACATTAACAATGACATCTTGTACTCTTAAGATGCCACGTGTAAAGTTTTTCCCAAAATTTCCACCTGCTGAAACTCTTGTGGTAGGTAATTAAGGCTACTAAATCATTTGTCAAATTTTCATGTTTTATTGTGCATGCTGTTCATTCTTAAAGTTCTTACTGCCGCCTTACGCTCAAGTCCTAATTTATCTGACAAACCAGGGGAACTCGGGTAGACCCTAATCCTCATCCAGTCAAAGTACAGTGGGAATTTCCACTAATCAGATTTTGTCTCTGTAAAAACAGTCATGGTTACAAAAAAAAAAAAAAAAGAGCAAAATCTCCACGGCCATAATTCAGAAGCAGCTGAGGCACTGGCATTAAAAAAAGAAGAGAAAAAAGGTGCTGAAGTCGAATAAAAATGGACGGCCGTCAAGGTCGAGCTGCCACAGTCCTCCCAGACACGTAGCTTCAGGAAGCTGAAGATGTTGAAACAGATGTTTCTCATATTGACTGTGTGGTGCCACAGCAGATAAGTGCTTCGTTTCATTAGTGCAACATGCTGTCCTGCCGTAGCCATCGCACTTGAATTCATCCGTCCCCAATAATCACTCTTTGTGTGTGTGTGTGTGTGTGTGTGTGTGTGTGTGTGTGTGTGTGTGTGTGTGTGTGTGTGTGTGTGTGTG
>CAEGAF010086902.1:0-40382 GCA_903067075.1 Micropoecilia bifurca | reverse complement strand
TTTCTAATGTAGTGTCTGGTTTTTTAATTTTTTTTAATTTTGTTCACTATCTGCCTAATTTAATTTTTTTTTGTAAATCTATATTATCAAACCTTAAAAAAAAAAAAAAAAAAAAAAAAAAAACGTTTTAAAAAATTGGTGTCTTCAGGAAAAACCTGATCCGTGCACCTCTAAAAATTTATGACCAGATGCAAACAAACGACTGGAGGACGTACAGATTCGCCGTCAGATGACACTCGCTACAGAACTCGTTCAGGAGGAATAAATGGAATCACAAGTCACACTGCTTCCCACAGAGATTACATGCAATCAGGAGAGCAAAGTCTTTTCTTTCTGTTCAGAGGAACCTGCCTGGAAATGTCTGGAGTCTGTGTGGATGGTGGAGAAACACTCAAGAATCCTCACTTTGTCACTTTACGTCTACAACAGCAGCCTCAGTGCTAAAAAAAATTATTCGTAAACAGTCAAGTTCCTTCCCACTCAACACAGATCCTGAATAAGCGAACAATCAAAGTCTGAGCCCACGTCCTCTGAAGGTAAGTATAACCAGAAAACTCTGTCCAAGTCTCCATTTTTAGCTAATGATCATGTCGGTGTAGGCTGCACCTCTAACATAAACTTTTATTTAAACCATTACACATTTACTCGTTGCCCACTTGAGCTGGGAAGAATAAATTACCTTCTTCCATCACATGGAGGACATCTTTGTTTTGATCCAGCAGTTTTAGCCTTCAGGTTAAAAAAAAATAACTAAGAAAAAATGCTGCTGCAACAATGATGACAACAACAAGAGTTTGGAAATGATTCTCTAGGTTTGGAATCCCACCAAATGCCAATTAATCCGTCTAATGGATAAAAACTGATCCACTATTTCTAGATGGTTCACTCAGGTTGAATTAAATGTGGCCTTTCATTAGGACAACAAGGTACAACAGGCTGCAGGGAGAGTTGAGAGGCACAGAACCAAAGTTATTTGCAGCCATGCCATTTGCTGCTGTTGATGTATGTTTTTTGACCCATAAATAAATGCACAGTAAATACCTGGACAGTATAATGACGTTTCTTTGGAAGAAATTAAATGAGCAATAAAAAAAGACAATCTCCATTTTGACTTTTTCCACTTTAAGCCAAAATCATCCTTGAAATGCATCCTGGGTCTATATATGACTTTCTGATTTTGAAATATGAAAATGTTTGCCTCACAATCCTACTTTAATGACATGAGACCATATGGTATATTAAAAAGTTGTTTTTTTTAAAGAATTTATTTCAAGACAATATTATCTCAAAACGAGCCACAGTGGTTTAGCATTTCAATATTGTACAATAAAATCAAAAACTAAAAAATAAAATCATGTTAAGTTAGAAAGATCCATCCATCAATCTATCATCACCGGTTAATCCCGGGTTGGGTCTCCGGGCAGCAGCGGCCCTCCTGGCCCAGCTCCTTCAGTGGAACCCCGGTGAAATAGGAAACATGTTCCGGGACCGAACCGCGGAGCAGCAGATTACTGGGCCCCAAACTTTTCTTTTGTGGAGAGCCGTTCTGCTCCTAATCCCGGCCACGACCACGTGTTGCACGCGGAGGTCTGCCAGACCATTAGTCCAAGCCTGCACGAGAGGCTGCGCGTGTCAACATTTAGCCTTCATGCAAATACATTTAAAAAGTCCCAAAAACGCACAAGTCAACCTATAAATGCAGGTCAGTATTTAACCCCGGTGTTTTACCCGATGTAACTCCAGCCGGGCCTCCCGCTTCTGCCGCCGAGCAGCTCCACGAATTCAGGCTAGTTCGCTAGCTTCTATGCTGTTAGCTTGATGCGCACCACTCAGCCCGAACAAGTGGGAGGAACATCTCAGTGAGACGGGCAGGCAGGCTGTCCCTGCTACATAATGTGCTCCAGTTACTAAGCGTCGCTATGACCCCGACACCACGTTTTTAACCCCCTTTGTCTTATGCGAGGCTCCGGCCGGTCGCCACATGCGGTCAGCTCCTTAGCGTCCAACCCGCTGCTCCCCACCTGGAGCATTACCGCCCCAAAACCCAGCGCTAAGTCCGAAAATACAAGAACCTAAACACGTGTCAACAAACGCTATAAACGTCGACGCTTAGAGCAATTATCTTAACGTGTTGTCATGTTGGAGGAATAACTAGTTAAGACATTCCGGTAAAACAAAGAGAGACGAAGAAGGGTGGTTTTATTCCGCTACAGGCGTGTAACGTTATCACATCATGGAGGAGCCCGTCTCAATGGCTGCTGCCGCTATCTCGTTTTGACTAGCATTAGCAAAGCGATAAATGTTTTCCTCGCGTCGTTTTCGCCAGCAGACACAAAATTGAACTCCGTGGGCAACGCAAAAGTTTGGGGCGTCGGCATCCGCGTCCTTCCCAAGCTCTGTCGCTTACCTTCGCTCTGCGGCCGGAGGACGAACTGGTCTAGCGGCGCTGCGCAGTTAGGCAGTCTGAAGAAAGAGACTCCGCTCGGATGGCGGTAAAAGGGAGAGAGATCCCGCCGCCTGCGCTCATATACATCCGACGTCATCACGCAAACCCGCTGTCGCCGAGGCAACGCTGCTCATGGGCGGGGCGAGGGTGAAGAGTCATCATCTAAACCAGCATCCTCCTTATCGCGACATATAAATGCTGCTAATGTAAAAACACAAAACCTTGATTATTGCTCTTATTCAGCGTTTTTATTTTTTGTAACCCTATTTTCCATAAATACATCAGAACGTGATTGTGCGGACCGGACGTTTTTACGTCCCTTAATCTTTCTCTTATTTTGTCACGTTTTAAACACTTATTTCAATGTACTGAGCCATAAAACCACGATGCAACCAATCCCCTTCAAGATTCCTCTGATTGGATAATTGGCTCCACCTGTGTCGTCCATATATCCAGCTGTTTTTATGAAGGTCTTAGAGGTTTGTTAGAGAACCAACAGCACGGATAGTGATGGAGAAGTTTAAAACAACAAAGACACACAAAAAACACCATATGAAGCAATATATTTAGCTTTGTAGTCTTAGTCATATAGAGGATGTTGCAACCTTTTAAAATGTGTTTTCCTGAGATAAAATTGAATCCTACAAAGAAATATGGTGGTGGCAGCATTATGCTGTGGATGATGAGATCCTGGTCTGAACTGATGGGAAGATGGAGATCCTACAAAATAAATGGAAAGAAACACAGGTAGAAAAACCATTTGTTTATTAATAGTCATACTTTCTAGTAGAATCACCACTAGTAATGTAACTTCAACATACACTACTTTTATGTAGTTTATGTACTATTTATGTAACAACCTGTAAGCATTTTTGGAGGATTGTTGAGATTAACTTTTCAAAACAGGAAATGACAGGTCTGTTTAATCTGCCACAAGCCCTGCATGCAGGAAGCATATTCAGCCACTCACAGTTTGAGAATTCATTTAAAAAAATAACCACAATATTTCACTTAGTGGTTATTTTTAATTTAGACTCTCAACTGGCTTCTGTTTGAAAAAAGTAAAAAAATAAAAATAAACAGTGGTGCAACTCGATCAGTTTCTGGTCAATGCAATACTCAGTAGATTCTTGTTTCTTGTATGACACCATATCAACTTCAAACGTCTTTATATGGCTAAAGAAGACATTTAAAACATTTTTGATGTGTTACATATTTTTTTTTCTAATATTTCCTAATAGTTTTCTGTCTTGTTCAGCTTTTTAACTCGGTATTTAAATTATATTCTTGGCAGGGATTACAATTGTGTCACTTTCGTCTCCCTAAGCTCATCTTGATAAGGAAATATTTTTGTTGTCATGCATTCTTTTATAGTTGACCACCGTATGTCACCATGGCGACGTCTGCTGCTACCAGATGATAAAATGAGCAAATCTAAAATATGATTCGGACATACTGTGTTAAATTCATTGTTCATATGGGTGTGCGTTAGTTTTTATGAATTGACCCAAGTTGTGCCCTGTTAAAGTTCCTTTTTTCATATTTTTTTTTCACATATTCTGATGCTGCTTCCATCTTGTTTGAAATTAAATATGCCAGATTTAGCCGCAGAGGCTAATTTTCAGATAATATCGGATTAGTGCATATCTATAGTTTGCCATCCGTTTTTTTAGACGATGCATTGAAGCCATTTAAGGTTTTTTGTTTATATGATTAAAGTACAAACTTGCAATCTCTTCGCTGTTTACACCAAATGACTCCTAACCTGAGATTTTGTCAAAATCTCTCACAACGCTGTAAAAAAACCCACATCTTTTTCCAGACCCCGAACGCAGCCAGAAGGAAAGACTGTGAGAATTTGTGAGTGATTCATCCATGAGACAGGAGCTGTCTTCCTCTGAGCAATATCTGGCACCAGCCCAGCGCTCTGTTTTTAGGTCGTTTTCGCTCAGGAGAAATACTTCCCACGATCTATTTGTATCAGACAACTGGACTACAGATCTCCTTGACTCACCGTCAGCTGAGCTCAGGAAGACGTAGGATGATGGGGCAAAACCCCAAGAGGAACAGCTGTATTGATACAGCATCAGAGTGTATAAAACTGTGAGATATGATCAGAATAATTGTGCAATGGAGATGGACTTTTTTGATTTGTAAAGCCTATTTATTAAAAACATGAGGAAAACAGAAAGAAGCTTTTGTTCTTGCAAAATATGGGCCTCTTTGCATACCCAATATATCGTTGGTATTAAAAAAGCATTAGATATCAGCTGGGGTGGGTTTTTTTAATCAAAAAACAACCATCAGTCTTCATTTGAATTTAATACAATCGTAATGAAAGTGTTATTATAAGGATGTGTCATACAGACTTGGTGCTTCTGCTCTTAATCTCGACACAGAACAGCATATTAGTTCTTATTTAATGCATCATTAGCTAAAATAAATAATTTAAAAAAAGCTTGCAGTTAAAAATGTTCAAAGTTGCAGATCTCCCTCCATCATTAATAATGCAAAGAGATTGTAAAACTTTAATTTTCAACCTGAATGCGTTCGAGGTAACTATCTGACATACGCGCTACCCTTCACAAACAGCCAGGTCTTTGCCTCTGTGTGTGCAAACAATAGGAGAGTAATTTATATAGCACGACTTGAGAGCTCTAGTGAACTGCCATCAAAAGGATGACAGTGGATCCTAGAGAGAGAGAGGAAAAGCGATACAGCTCAGGGAGAGCTGTGACATTCTTCTAACATTTACAGACCCAACTAATTAACGGGAGCAAGTGTGTTTTTTTTCCAGCTTAGCAGATTCTAATTTATTTCTTTGTCGCCGTAAGAGTGGAGGAGTTCTGAAAACGCCTGACACACACTTTTGTAAAGTTCGGTCCTGCTTCCCCAGCACGACTCCCAATAAACTCACTGGTCACCGCTTTGGCTTTAAAGGCTTAATAAGAAGTTTTAAACCAAAAGTGAAGCACCTGGATCTACAAATCAATGCTGGAGGTGTTATAGGAAAAGGGATTGAGAGTCCAATAAGCAGCTACACTGAAAACACAACTAATCTTACCAAGTATTTTTGGTCTAGTTTCTAGTACAAATATCTTAGTACACTTGAAATGAGACAAAGCTAACTTACAATTAACTTTTCAGCAAGATATAGGAGCTTGTTTTAATAATAATAATTCCTTAATATTTATGAAAACGTGCTAGTTTCACTGGCAGACATTCTTCCCATGTTATCAGTGAAATAATCTGACAATGGATTTGAAGTGTAAGAAGATTTTGTGAAACAACCAAAACAGACAATAGTCAATCATAGAAAATCCTTTTCCACCAATAATGTGACATATCTAATTGAACTGCACAAGATAAACAAATCTGTCATGTAGATGAATATAAAACTTCCATTTTTCTTTGGAAGGTGTCTAACTAGAATCCCACATCTTGAGTTGGGAATGTTTTCTCCAGCTACAATGGAGGAGACAAATTCCATCTTGATTAGCTTATGTAATTGTTAGAGAAAACTAAACGTTGGTTTTTAGAAAGAAAACTGTGCAAAAACGATAAGTACGACACTAGGAGAAACTAGCAAACGACCGTTCAAATGGTACTGCTCATTGTTGGGTCAGTTAGATTTTCTAGTTTTAGACTGAATCAGTAATTGTGTCACCACCAGAGCTCAACGATAGCGACCCACTCCAATCAATGCTCAGAAACACACTCACCGTGGAACCTCGTCAGAACAAACGCCAGCTTGCTTTCCAAGGGCACCTGGTAGAGCTGTGCAGAAAAGCACGGCCGCGGCCATCAGACTGCAAATTACTGCGGAAATCCGCCCCATCGCATGGCCAGGCTCTTAATGGGCTGTTTAATGAGACCATCAAATGCAAATGGGAGTTTAGTTGTGACTCTCAAGAGCCCCTGCTAGGCATTTGTCTCCGGCGCATGTGTGGGTGAATATTCCACCTCTGCAATTTTCCATTCAAGGAGACGTAACACTTGGCCCAGGGTGAACGCTTGGGGGAAGTGCAGACTAATGTTGCTGCACAATGATAGGAGAAGTCAATTCTGTGAAAACAATAGGAGTAAACATGCAACTTGACTGAACAGTTAGACTTAGATGGAAGAAATAAGCAAGGTGAGATGCCACAGACGAAAGAAGGAAATGAAGGATCCCTGGTAGAACTTTGTGGATCTATTTCTATTGCTTTGTTTTGGACATTTTTCTTAATTTTTCACATACTTTCAAGGACTTTTCATAGAACTCTGAGTGCTTTGCATGAACTTCAGCAAACCTCTCCTTGTAATTCCTTTGGATACTTTCTGAGTTCTTTCCAGGCTTTGCACAAACTGAATTGGTTTTTGTCATGGAACTTATCAGGTGATTTCCATGAGCTTCAACAGAACTGTCCAGGTGATCTTCTGGATCCAGGAGATCTTGTTGAACTTACCCTGTGCTCTTTAGGTATTTACCAGGTACTTTCTGGGAACTTACCAGAACATTCATCAAACCTAATTTCTCAGAACTTCCATTAGAGGTATGAGGCATTTTCCTGGAAATCACTAATTACTCAGACAGAACTTAATTAGAACTGAATTTCCAAAACCAAACAGTGTTTTCTCTGGATGAGAAGTTTTGGGAGTCTTATTCAATACCGTGTCGTTGGAAATGAGAAGACATGGCTTCGTAGCAGGTTTCTTTTGACTTGACATGTTTAAGCTAAGTCATAAACCAATCGTTTTCCTTTTTAATTTCACTTCTTGATTCAACAAATATGTAGTTATTAGTAATCCTGGCAAGGGAAGAGTGAAAATACATGCCATTATTCTCTAGTTTGTGATTATTTTCACAAAGTTTGTTTTTTTGGACGTTTTTCGTTGCTGCTTGCAGCAAGGACACAGGGGATCCCTGCCAAAAGGGATGACCTTTTCACTCACCACTCTGCCCTCCTGCAAATGGCTTCACTGGAAAGACTCCTATAGGTGTAATCCCCTGCTCTCCTGACAGACTGAATGCCAGCCCACGCTCTCTATCTACCCCTTTGAAGCACAATGGGAATGTCGGCTTGATCCGAACTGCGGCTGCAAAACCCGTCACCGTCAGCGAGAGGTTTGATTTCCTGTCTCAGCCTCTGCTCGTCTTGAGGTGACGCACGGCTGGGTTGCGCGCTCCCACAATTAGGAACGCGGCGCATCCCTTGAAGAAAAACAACAGGTTGGGTTACAGTGCTGCATCAGAATCGAGCACGAGAACAAAATGTCACGTCCGTAGCGTCGCACGTGGGGCAGCGCACGCGGCGGTGCTGATTGAAAGACCGATCGGGGACATCTGGGGATCGGTTCGTCGGTGGAACAGTAGATTAAGCCTGGCAGGAGAGCGAGAGGAGAACAGAGGGAGGCAAGTGGCAGCTGTCTGCCAGCTCCACCTGATGTAATAAATACTTAATTAGCATGGCACAAATGGTTCAAAAGGATGCCAGCAGAGCAGGGCAGGGGGGATGAAGCGCAGAGTGTATCAGTGAGACTCCAACATCCTCTCCTCCCTTTTGAGTGAATCTGCCAGCTGTGAATTCCTGTGTTTTGTTCTGCAGTGATGTGTCTGGACTGACATGATGCGGCACCTTTGTCTAATCTCCCAGGAAATAAATAGCATGCGGTGATGTAAAAAAAAAAAAAAAAAAACCGAAAACAACCCTCACATCTCCAGAAAATAAAAATTATGCAGGCATGAAGGGATCAGTTTGATAAAATTTCACTCTTTTGCCATTCATCTGTTCTCTACAGCTCCCTTTCTATTACAAAACCATGTCGATATCCTGTTATTGTTGAAAAAACACAATTTTGTAATTTTGGTGTTACCATTAAAATAAGAAAACGCAATAAAAATCACGTTATAATTCATCAAAAAACATGCCACACTGTCCTCTTACCAGTTCCTGTCGTCTTCTTCGTCTGTCCAGTCAGTAGTACCATCTGGTTACAACTTTATTTTTGTGATTTCACTTTGTGCAATGGAAACACAGCATATGCAGTGTAAGTGATTTTTTTTTCAGTGTGGTCACTTCTGGGTGAAAACCTAGCAGATGCAGAGGAAGATTAGATGCAGTTTTATATAGCATTCATTTTCGTACTCTCAAATGCATTGGGAAGACTTCTCATTTGGTTCCAAAAAAACAAAGAAGAAAAACTGATTAAATGAGTTCTTACCATACACAAAGATTGGGAAAGGAAACTGCAGGTTCAAAAAGTTAGAAAAACTATTGGTCTCCATTTTTGTTTTACTCTTTACTCTAAAATCCTAGAAGGTTTGAGCCTTCCTCTGAACGACCAAACATTTAGTTCTCTCTTTCTGAGAACTGCTTCAGATGGAGTCGACTAACTTCTATCAACAAGCAAGCCAGAGCGAGAAGACACATCAGTGAAACACTTTGAAGTTTGTGGTTGCAACATGACAAAATATCTTCAAGGGGCATGGAAACTTTTGCAAGGTATGAATCGTCAAGAAAAAGTGATATTTGGCATAAAATGTATTTGACGTAGTAGTAGCAAAACATAATGTTTGTTTTTCAATATTGACTTTGTGAGGATTTACTCTCCAGTTTTCGGCCAGTGTTTCCTTGTGTCGCTACGGACAGAAATATTGACCCCCCAATTGATGAATTAGCCACAGTCCAGCTGCTGTTTATTCCCTCTCATTGTCTGAGATATTATGAAATGATTCATGTGGCTGTGAAGCCGCTTATGGATGAGCCTTAGCTTTCCGCTGTTCACGGCTAATGGATTCATGAGCACTTCAGTAAATAGGCCATGGCACACGAGTGGGCCAACGGCAGCAGCCAGGCCATGAATAATGTATCGAGGCAAGTTCAAAATTGACTTCCGACTTGTAGGAGGTTTTTGCTGAAATCCTGGTTTTTCGGGGAGGGAAGTTGGAGGAAGAACCTTCAAGGTTTTCTTCTCTTTTCCTTTTTTTTGATGCCTCTTTATAGGAGTTTTACCCCGATGAAAATGTGCAAACTGTAGCCATCTTTGTGGAGTTAAAATATTATGCTAATATTCTTTGTTTACAGAAGTACAGAAATGCTTTGAGGACATTAAAATTACTCACTGATTTTTGTGAGTTGGATTTACTTACAGTCAGCTTTTTATCTATTTCTCCGGTAAAAATGTTTCACTTACAGAACTGTAAAAACGCATTTACTTCCCTGTGGATTTCTCTTGTGTTTTAACCACATTTTCTTTATACTAGACCTTATTTCTTGATTCTTCTTGGTCTAAAAGTAATCAGCCCTGCGGCTTGAGTAGTCGAAGCAAAAATGGGGTTAATCCCAGTTAATTCATGACAGGTTAATCCATGATTCATGGTTACGTTTTCACAGAGGACCAGGTTGGTTTGGATAGCTTTTTTCCCCTAAATGAAATCATAAGCTGATGATATTTTTTCATCATACAGCTGTTTGACAACATGGAATAAAAAAAATCTCCCAAAGCAATTAAAAAATACATTACAAGCAAAGTCTGAGCAAGACTCGGAAAGATCAAAATCACATGTGCATAATTAACTGAAATGATTATCTTCTATTTTCCTCATGCTCTACCCCTCCAAAAACAATACTTTGACTCCCAAAACTTTTCGGAAAACATTCTCTTGATTGACGATGTAAAAGTGCAAAAAAAAAAAAGAAAAGAAGAGAAAAATCTCTAGAAATGACTGCAATTTCAATCTACTTGGTTTAACATATGTATATGTAATAATGTTCACTATATACCAAGTTTAAATTTGGGTTTCACTTCTCTCTCAATATTTGGAAATAATGGTGTTTATATGCTAATGCTGATGTTAACACTTTGCTCAAAGGTCCCAATTACATCTCTGGTAAAAACTGATGTTGGACAGGCTAGTTCTCTATCTAGTTACTCAAATTACAGTATATTGTTATCATTGGTAAAATAAATGAATGCAGCACTACAAATGCAGTCGACACCTCTGATTTCAAACTATGAAAGAATATAGGTCACCATTCATTCAGCATAGAGAAATTACTCTTGATTAGTTAGCTAACAGGGGTCTAACCTGTCGAGTAGTTAGTGTTTAACCAAAAGGACAGAGCATCAGACATTGTTCCCATGACAAAGAACTTCTCAAATGATGTTGTGTTAAGCACAAAAAGAGCTAACATGGCCTCCAAATAATCCTCAGGCTCAATGAAAAGTGCCACCTGTGCTGTTTTGGACATTGTAAGTGACCATCAGCAGGCTCGTGGACAGCCGGGTCGGACCTCTGGAGGATTCTCGTCCAACAGCTCTGGACAAACCTGCGAGCGGCTGCTAGTCCCTGGCACAGCTTTCATACAGATCCAATGCCAAAGTGGGCAGAGTGAGTCAGTTCTTTCCACCGGGACGGATCAGCAGCCAATTAAGGCCTTTTCTTTTATGAAAAACATCAGTCATCGCTGAATAACATTAATAACAAGAGCACATCTATCACTGTTATCTGTATAATTATTAGTTACCCACAGACAGTAATAATATTCTCAGGGACGAGTAGCTAGAAACATGCTGCTAGCTTCTCAGTGACGCTGGATTTGCTAATACAGCAGACATAAAGCAGCAGAGTTATGTTAGAGGTGAGAGTGTGATCCACATAGCTAATATCTATGAGTCAGGCTGGGAAGCCTGAAGCAAATCTCACCAGTCAACTCTATTCCTTCCATACACTAAAATATGCAGCTATTAACTGGTCAAAAACATGCAGTCTGGACAGCTATGCAATAAATATGTTCTCCAATAGAGTTCAATCTGTCAATGCTAATGTTTTATGATTCAATGCATCCTGGGGTCACTGAAACTCCTTGAAAATACGGCTGTTTTTATCCTTATTCCTTTTTACAAAGACATCAACTATTGACCGGTTTTAGGACAATTTTTTGTTTGTGCAAAAAAGGTTCCATAAAAGGAATCTTTTATGGAAAGAGTCGTTCAACTAAATCAGTTTAGTGAACACTTCTATGTTCATCAAGAAAAAAATTGACCACAAAAAAAAGTAATTTAGATTCCAACAAAACTTGAAGATTGGTATCTGCCAATATATAATTTAAACAATAAAAAAATTATTGACCTTTGTAGATGGGTAATCATTTTTCTGGATGTTCTTTCACATCAGTAATCTGTCTTGTTGTGCTGCCTTCACTGCAGGCAGGAAATCTGTAAATAAAACTCCTGAATCAGACTTTTTGTCCAACGATTTAACAGTTATGCACATAATTGTCAACTCAACTGGAACCTGTAAATGCGTCAAAGAGAATAACAGAAAAACAATTATAAATCAAAATTTGCTGGATAATAATTGAACAGATTCTTAAATTTTGAGTTTATGAAAGTCTAAAGTACAAGAAATACCTTTAAAGTATCTTCAGCAATTTTTAGGACGGTCGATGATTGTCACAGTAGTGTATGGTTAGCTAACCCTATGTAATACATTAGGATAACCTAATATGAATAATAAGTTAATGTATTGTAAGTAAATTTACTTTTTCTGCATAGCACTAGAAATATGGGTGGAGTTTGACTTTCCAGCTGGAAAACAACCCCAAATACACAGCCAAAGCTACAATGAAATAATTTAGAAACCTGTGTATTCAGGGGTTAAAATAGTTGAGTCAAAGTCTGGTGAGAAAATAATTGAACAATCTGTTGCAATACTTTAAAACTGACGTTTACAGACGCTCTCCGTCTAATCTGACGGAGCTTGAGATATTTTACAAAGAATATCTTGAATCGGGAATGCTGGCACAGACGATCAAAATGTAAATGTAAAAATGATGTAAAATTAGTACAATTTTACTTCAGAAACATAAATTGCAGGTGAAATCTAAGTGGTGCGAATGCTGTATAGGAAGAGAATAAACACATTTGATAATTCAGCTCTGTCTGGGTCAGTGTAGAGCAAACTGAAGCAAGCAGAGACCAACAGAGCTGCCTAATACTGCAGTCAGCATACGGTCTGCCGCGCAGACAGGCAACCAGAGAAGGCCCAGCCTCGAAATCTCTGAGTCATCGCTTGCCTTCCTCCGACTGCAGCATCCGCCCCTCCGAACGCCTCCCACCCAACCACCTTCCGACAGAAGCTCCAACTTCATTTCCCCCCCCCCCCCCCCATTTGTTGTTTCAGCCACCCGTCTCTGTGACAGCGCGTGCAAACAGAGCTAACAGAGGAACCTCGAGCTGCCGTGGTTACGCTCGATGACTCTAAAAGCTCAATGGATGCTGGAAGAAAAAAAAAACAACAAAAAAAAAAACACAAAAGCAAGTTGGGTTCTGACCTTCATATCTGCAGTCTCTATAAAGAGATCTGAAAAAGAGAAAAAAGCAATGTGTGAAAACAGTTATTCAGAGTTTCCGAATATGAAACTGGTCCGTCAAACATCTCAGAGTGCAAACTGACGAGATACGGAAAAGACAATAAACCCAGAATCCGGCAGCACCGTTAAAGTTATCTATTTATAGGAGCTTGATGCAGCCTGGAGAAAGACTGAATTAAAAAATGAACTGAGACTGTTCAGTCCAATAAGCTTCAGTGTCACATCAGAAACAGTCGATCAGATATGCATCCGTCAGGCTTTAGCTTCAATTCACCAAACAATAACAGATTAGAGTTTGTCTCTGACATGCTGCTAAATGGAGATAATTTAATTAACATTCTGGTCTGTAATATAAAAGAAAATAGAACGAAAGCCAAAACATGCCCCAGGTTGTGTTTTCTTTGTGTAGGATAAATGAATTAGATTCTTTCCACCCACTTGTTTGCATAACAGCAATGTAATGTTGAGCCACTTTAAGCCATCTTTATCCTGAGGTTAAGAATTTTCATTGGTGCAGACAGAGAGTCTGCACAGGACAGCATGAGTTTGTTCTTATTGCTTAATTAGCAGTAGTTCAAAGACTTTAAAGTTCTAGCTGTTGTTTTAGAGCAACCTAACATACAGTAACTAATATGAGAGGGAATCTACTCAGTGAATATTTAATATTTAAAATTTCCCGAATTACATTAAGCCTTGGACAGATCTTCCAAAGGCAATATTTGGATATTTCATTTTTTTTAAAGACAGTGAAGTATTTCTACATCGATGCAATGTCCTAGTTTGAATATATTCTGATCAACATAAGAAGAATCAACATACCTTTACACAATATGCAGTGAGCCAGCATGCTAGCTCTGCCAAAGATGCCACATTGTTTACACACAGTAGGAAAATCATTTATATAAAAATCACTAAAAGACAACTGGACCCAGTGTAATGCCCTGTGGGACTCCAATTAGAGTAATAAACATTGAAAACAATTGATGTACAATTTTCAGTTTAAGCTGCTCGGGAAGGAAAATTGCCAAACCATTGCCTTTTTTGTGGAAAAATGACTGTGCTATAGCTATATTGCTATAGCACAGTTATAATGTTATAACTGTGCCAACTGTGAGATTGGTTTGAAATTGCAGACCAATCTCAAACCAAATCTTATCTTCTGAACATCTGACATTTTCTAAGAAATTAACATCCCCACTGTCTTGGAAGAAACTTAACTTACATTGGAACATTTGTTATTAAACATCTGTTGGCACGCAATTTAAGCCTATAAAACATTGCATTTTCTAAATAAGGATTAAATTTGCAGTATCGTTGAGGCAGGGGGAATTACTTTCGAACTTTGACTAGGATCAAAATACATGATCTGCAAATGGAATTGGCAGATTTGTCTCAGCTCAAGTACAGGAGCGCTTCTCCAACTTGCTCCCAACTCTGAGGACGTTGGAGAAGCACAAAGTGAAAGCAGACTGGTTGAATCCACTGACTAATCAATAGCAGCTCCAGCAGAAAGCGATCCTTAGGAGCACCAGTGCACATCTAGCTCTGGGAAAGAGCTTTGGTGGTGAAATCTGAGCGGACCGGGGCTTTGTTGACGATCCCGTCGGCCACGGCAACATTGGATCAGCTTTTGATTTTATGGCAATGCACAGCTAAATGAGGGACACCTGAGACAGGAGCGGGGAGTTTATTAATTATTAAGCTGCTGGACTGCAACTAAATGTTTGCATTCAGGGAGAGACGAGAGGAGGCAGATGCACTTCTAGGGGTTCCCCACAGCAATTGGTCATTCTAAAAATAGATTGCTCAAGTCTGGACTAGATGGACAAAGTCATCTTTGTAGACATGATTCATTATCAATCATTCAAGTGAACGAGCAGCAAGACGCTGAGGTGAGATCTTTGCTGCGGTCATTTAACTAAAAATTAAAAAAGGAAATTCAATTGGCAGCACTCCCCTGAAGGTCAGCTTAAATTCTGTTGTTTGGGTCAGTCAGGTTTAAAAAAAGAGAGAAAAGAAAGAAAATAGAAGAGGAAAGATCCTAATAAAAAGACACTGCATGTTGCACTAATCCGGCTATGAATGAGAGCGGCTTGCTGCAGCAGTTCCTTTATGCTCTGTCGATACCACAAGGGGATAAACGCTGAGCTAGCATCCAGTGCAACCTCACCAACACTGCAAACACTGCGGATTACCTCATTATATGTCTGTTAACCCGTTTAAGCCTCGCCAACGAATACAGCTACAAAGGTGGCCAGAGAGATTTGGGATAACATGTCGTTCTGTCCGACGGCTTCAAACCCTTTACACTGCATTTCTAATAAACTATTTACGATTTAATTTGTCTGAAATGGAGCAAGGCGAGAAGGAAGAATGAGAAGCATTGCTAAGTAATACTTGTGAACTTTGTTGACCAATTCTCAAACACTGTATTTCGGCTCAGTTTACATAAACACATATACCTGTCTTAAAATATTTTCATTTATTAATCTTTTTTCTCTCAGAGATGTGCAATGACAAAATTGCTACTTTTAGTTTACAACAATTAAAATCTGCTCTTTAACTTGCTGCAGCTAGCTTGGAGACTAGTTAGCCAGCTAGCAAGTGAATCGATTGTTGCAACATTCATTTTAATTTTTAAAAAGAAAAAAAAGCCATTAAATTGTACACCACCCCAAGATTAAAATAAAAATTAGACATTTACATCATTGTTTTTTTAAAAAAAAGATACAGTTAGACATCTTTAAAGCAGCTAATTACCCAGCTAACAGAAATTCATTTAATCTGTTATCCCTAAAAGGTATGGTTTCTATGGCTAACATCAGACTCTTGTGCAAGAAGCAATTGGTGATGTTTGGCAGATTCTCAGGACAATGGACTTCAAATGTAGCGTGCACGCATGCGTATGTGTGTGTGTGTGTGTGTGTGTGCATTTTTAACTGACCTACTTTATCAAAATGGCTCACAGAGTCATTAAATCACACCCAGCAACCTCAGTTTGACAGGACACTGACAGGACAATGCCAAAGGGAGATAATGACAATAAAAAAAGGAAGGCGGATTATATATTTTAAACCCAGAATGTTTCCTTTATTTTTATATGTAGTTACCACCTTCCCCTTTACTATAATTTCCTCTATAAACCACTGTCACCACCCTATCATTTTGAATCTTACCCCTATGCTTGCTTATGTTTGTTATTTTTACTTCCACAGGCCCCTTTTTGTCTTGAAGACCAACATATCTTTCAATTTTTTTTCCTGTTCCATTCTAACATTTTGCTTTGCTTTTCTTTTTACCCAGCGTCTGCGCTCTTTCATTCTTTATAAGCTTTGAAGAAGAGCTGAAAAATCCTGAGGGTGATGTATCCTAGCAACAGAAATATCCAACTTATTCAGCAGAGGGATGAACCAAATGTAATATTTGGGAAGAAAGAGGATTGCTAATAAAATGCTTTGGAGGAAGAGATGGAAACAATGCTGGAGGTATTACTACACTAAGAAGGTTAAGCTTAAAAACTTCCTGAGGTGATATGTATTGAACGTATGAAGGGTCGCTTAAAAAGCTGTATTATACAGAAAGCACTGTACAAAATAGTTGGTTGGGACAAACTGTGACATGTATTAAATATAACTGAATGTGGAATGCAAAACTGAACCTGGAAGATAAATATACACTAAAACCACCCCTCTATTTCCAAGTACACGAAAAACACGAATGGAAGACAAAAAGCATTCATCAGAACAGGAACTAAATAATCCGACATTAGGATATATGCACAGCTATCTGCTACAAGACATTAGGAAAGCATCAGATTAACTTTCTAATAGACTATTTCTTGTAATCTTGTTGGACAGATTATCATCGGGAAATTGGCTTTCAACATATACCCAAAAAGTGATCATTCATACTTCCCTTACATTTAATTTAAGTTGGGATCTATAAGCATATACTTTATTCCAAAATATACCATCTTTAAAAAGTACTCAACCACTTTGATGTTGCCGTTTTTTTGCTTTTACAAATGAATCATGATCAACATAAATTGGCTACACCACCCTATAATGACTATAATCTCCGTACTCTTTTAATAAAGACAAATCAAAAGAATACGTAGATCAGGGAAGAGTGTATCTCAAGTGACTGTAGTACAAAGACACTTGTGTCTGGAAGGTCCATTCACTGGTTAATTAATCCCTGCTTTGCTTAAATTAGCCTTACATGAAGGGAAATTACTGCTGGGAATCTAACAATTGCAAGATAAACCTCTGATATCTTCAAAAATTCAAAGAGATTGAGTTACAGGGAAGCAAGGAGGTTCTAAAAGTAAACACCAAGACTGTCTCCTTATTAAAATCATGAATTATATTAAAGGTGAGTTTGTTTTATCTTATGAAGCATCTTTATTGTTTAGTGCATGTGGAAAATCATTTGTCCAGAGAAATAAAGGTGAGAGATACCATGAGTTTGGTGTGTTGTCAATCAAGTAACATCCAGATACAATCCAATGGTGATGTTGGTTTCCGTCCAGTCAAGTGGTTTTTCTCCTAATTATACCCAAAATCACAGGAAAAAAAGTCAGATGGAAACGTATACCAAAAACAACTTTGTTGATAAAACTGATCTGTGGATTTATCCCTATGGAGCACTGTGTCACAAGGCCATTAGCCATTAAATGGTCGGGAAACTCCTTTACCCCACTGAGAATCTGTGATTATTAAAAAGAAGGGGGTTAAGTAGGAACCAACAGTCTAAAATACTAGAATGGGTCACCACCAGTCAGAACTAACATCCAACATCAACTTCCAGAGAGAACGACAGCAGCCATTAAGAAGAAAAGTTCAACACTGGAAACATTGACATATTTGCTAATAAAAATCGCTTGAAGTATACAAAATGCTTCACTGTCTTCACCACATCATAAAAACATATGACGAACATTTGCATCAACACCTAAACTGTTAAGTCATGACTGCAGATGCAGAGGGGCACAATCTGAGAAAAATGTTGGTGTCCTCTTTACTCCAGTGACATGTCTGTAACAAGACACCAAAATCGCATTTGAGGGAGGAGATGAAACAAGAGGTGGAGTTTTAAAGAAGCAACTGAGCTGTTAAAGGAGAAACAAGTGACTCACTCACATGAGGTAGTGTTCTTAAGCACAGGTGAGTAAAGCCACTCAAACTTCCTTCTAGAAGATTCTTATAGCCTTCTATACAACTACATTTCTTTACCAATTCGTTTCGATGGATTTTAAAGTAATTACAATCTTGTGAAGAGTTACTGTTGATTTTTACAGACCTCCCACTCCCTTTTGATTCCATTGAGTGAGCATGGCGACTGCTTCCAGTTTTCTTTCCGAAGAACAGTTTCTGTGCTCCATCTGTCTGGATGTGTTCACAGATCCGGTCACCATACCATGCGGACACAACTTCTGTAAGACCTGCATCACAAAGCACTGGAACATCAGCCGCCACCAGCAGTGTCCGCTGTGTAAGGAGCAATTTGATCCCAGACCAGCTCTGCGGATCAACACCTTCATATCCGAGATGGCTTCTCACTTCAGGAATGCCAGGATCTTGTCAGGACAAGCGTCTCCCAGCTCAGGAGGGGTTCTGTGTGATGTGTGCACCGAACCCAAGCAGAAAGCCTTTAAGTCCTGCCTGGTGTGTGCTACTGCCTATTGCTATACTCATCTCGAGCCTCATACGAGAATTGTAGTGCTGAAGAGACATAAATTGATCAATCCGGTCATGAAACTGGAGACCATGATGTGTGGGAAGCATGAGAGGCCTCTGGAGCTGTTCTGCAAGACTGATCGGAGGTGCGTGTGTCCAAGCTGTGCTACGTCCGACCACAAGAAGCATCGGGTTGTCGCTCTGACCGAAGAGTGTAAAGAAAAGAAGAAAGAACTGGAGAAGACCAGAGTTTGTGTTGAGCAGATGATTCAGGAGAGATTACTAAAGATGGAGCAGTTTAAGAAGTCGGTGAAGCTCAGCAAGCAGGATGCGGAGGAAGTGACCGCAGCTGTTGTGGAAGACTGTTCAGATCTCATCGATTCTGCAAGGAAAAGTCTGGATCATTTCATCGACGTGATTGTACAGAAACAGAGAGCAACAGAAGAACAGGCAGAAGGTTTCATAAAAGAGCTGGAAGAGGAAATCTCCACGCTGATGAAGAAAAGATCTGAGCTGACGCAGCTGTCGCAAATTGAAGACCACTTCCATCTGCTCCAAAACACCCCAACAATGACAGTTGCCGCCAAAGACTGGACCAAGGTCAGAGTCCAGTCCTCCTGCGATGAGACGGTGAGGATGGCTGCAGTTCAACTGGAGACGATCAGAACAGAGATGAAGAAGCACTGCGCTCGCATTGAACTTGCGAGAGTCCGGCTGTTTGGAGTGGACGTGACTCTGGATCCAAATACTGCAAACCCCTATCTGGTGATGTCCGACGATGGGAAAACTGTACGATGCAGTGATGTTACACAGGTTCGCCCGGACAAGCCGGAGAGATTGTCAGGCTTTGGAGTCTTGGGAAAACAAAGTTTCTCCTCAGGGCGATTTTACTACGAAGTTGAAGTTAAAGGGAAAACTAAATGGGAATTAGGAGTGGTCAGAGAGTCTATTGACAGGAAGGGTGAGAACGCCATTTGCCCTGAAAATGGCTATTGGGCTGTATGGTTAAGAAACGGCTATTACAGAGCTCTTACCGGGCCCTCTGTGCCTTTGGTTTTGGTGTCTGAGCCCCAGAAGGTAGGGGTTTTTGTGGATTATGACGAGGGTCTGGTTTCCTTTTATGATGCTGAGGCAGCACATCTCATCTTCTCCTTCACTAGCTGCAACTTCAGTGAGAAACTCTATCCTTACTTCAGTCCCTGTCCGAGTGACGGTGGCAAAAACTCAGCCCCTCTGATCATTTCCAGGATCAGCCACACATTAAACTGATCGCCCAAATGCAGTCACATATCGCTTTGAGAAAGCATTTTTGATTTACTCAGGTTATATTTGATGTAAAAATGTATTGATCTGAGACATTTAAGTGATAAATGAAAAGCAAAAACAAAAGAAATCTTTAATAGGGAGGAGGGAGAGAGAATAAACTGAATAGCTTTCGGCTGAACCTCTTTTCTAATCATTTTCTACATCTTGTTCTACCCTTTGTTGGTAGTATTACAGTCCATTACTCCTCCCTCCTCCAGACAGAGTATGAACTGATATCAAATATTTAACTGTTATCTGAGAGGTACAGAAAGGACAGCTCTGCTTTAACAACCTTTGTCAATGTCCTTGGGTGGAGAACTGACAACAGGGACAGCTGGCTGATGGAAACAATAAGTTGAGGTAAACTAGTGAGGTCCAACCCCACTTTGAGCTGAATACACCTGATCCAATCCAATAATTCTGGATATTACTGGAGATTTCTTGAGTACATTTGAAATGGTTTCAGATTATTTTAATCCCAACTAATACAAAATGTTCCAGAGGTATATGAAATGTGTAAGCACAATGATTTTTTTGTGAGACTTTAAATAAATGTGTAATATCAATGTATAGTGATAGATGAGCCTATGAATATCAGCAGCTTGGAACTGAAAAGATCAAGTCACTGAAGAAAGGATCTCTGGTGCCCTCTGGTGGTGGTTTAGATTTATTAACAAAACCTAATAGCAGTTGTGAAGATGTAACGATTTAAAACCTTGTTATGCCTTGATATTGGTGGCTGGCTAATGCCAAGCAAGCTCTAAAGAAACATGGACATTTTAAGAATTTCTTATTTGATTTTTGTTTTGTTTCATCAGCAAATTTAATAAAAAATGCAAGTTTCCACTTGACCAATGATAGGACCGCATCTAAATGATTGTTTTTAAGATATCGAAGGATTAGGTCATGAAAGAACATATTTGCCTCAACTTTATTCACATAAAAAATAAATCTGGGAATATCTTGCATAGATTTGGTAATTCTGCATTTTTAACAACATTGACTGAATCTACTAAACTGAACACACACACAACAGAATGAAGTATGTAATTTGTTTTTATTGTGTTACATGTGACCATAAACTTCAGAGAAGTTACAGTTTCCATGGCAATACAGTAAATATATTCAATTACTTGAATAGGAAAAAGGTGTGTGAAGCGTGTGTGGGGAAGTGAGTCGCCCCAGTTCGGACAGTCCTGTGTGTCTGTTATTAACGTGAAGTGGAATAAAAACGAGCGAGTGCATTTTGAAAAATAAAACAAACAAACATTAAATAAGACAAAAGAACAGTCACCTAAAACTATGAGCTGAAAAACAAATGTTCAACATAAACCCACATACAAAAGAGGAATAAATAAAACATTATTTCACAGACACGGCAACGACGACGTACAGTAAAGATGGCCGCTTCCCTCCACGTTTTGTGTGTTGAAGACAAGGGAGCGAGGGAGACGGGAAGGAAAACTGCACTCTTCCTCCTGTGGCAGGGGATCGGCCTTTGGGAATCTACGGGCGGCAGGTGTCTACCTGTGGAGTCAGACTTCATATGGCACCATCCACACTACAACTCTACAGTAAACCCAACCACAGTCCGAATTCAGACTATACCTTCTGTTGCACCCTGCCCACGCCACCTCCTTCAAGCTACTACTTCACCCCATGTCTGACTCTAAAAGGCACTGGTACGTACTTATTTCCACACATTCTACCATCTCAGGCAATGAGGACGCACGGGAAAAAACAAACACACATACACTCGGGCCAGCCGGGTAACTTCCAGGGGTACAGCTGGCTCCTACGAACGCTACCGGTCTCTGTTGTCCCGAAGCTTCCATCGCTTAACAGTCTGCTGACGGCGGAGGCAATCGGATATATGTAAACGTCGACAAGGCTAACATCATAACAGGCGAAGACATAAATCAAAACACAGTAAAAGTGCTGCTAAACTTACCAGGATGTTCGCCAACTAGTAAAACTCAAACAGGAGGAAAACGGTTTGTGCACACAGTGAGAGTGTCCGTGTGCCGCTCCGGAGGCGCCGTCGCTCACCCGGATTATTTACACAGTGACTCCAACCGACTTCTACTCTAACACACAGAGTTTGGCTGCAAGGTTTTGTACATCTGGAATGCTCTTAACATGGCGACAGTTAGAAAAAGGTCTACAAGTCTACGCGCTCCGACGAGGAGCCTCAGAACAGAGTCTATTCTAGGTTACATATTGAAACTTTGAGGCTCAAATGCGCTGGAGGAAGTGACTGATGCTCTTTATCGGATGTGCAGCGGAGCTGCTGCAGTCAGGCAGTGAAGTTCGAACAAAGTGTTGACCTTTGATTTGTCTACTCGGAGCCTATTTTTGCCGTATGCTTCTATTTTACTAGTTCCTCACCAATCCAGTTCACATGTCAAACTGCTGCTGGTGCTTGCTTGGCATTTGTTTTTAACTGAAGTGCCACAAAAATAAGTAAGTTATATTTTGGCAAAGTTATTTACTAGAGGTGCACTCATGGACACCAGCAGTCGGATATTTTATTTATATTTATCATTCATTTTCTGTCATCTCTAACAGCGTACAATTAACCAAATCGAAATATGGAAAAAGTTCAAATAGTTTCGACTTAAACCAACAAGGAGAATCCTAACATCAGCTTACCACGTTAAAACATTAGTACCCCAACATTCAGATATGTATTTAGAAACGAATGATAAAATCATGAAGGTTTAAATGAATTGGATGAGTAACCAATTATATCAGGACACCTGGTTGAAGATAATGAGACGAATGACACGCTTTGGCTCGTTTTAGTTGGATTTTCTATAGAGCCAGTTAAAAATCGGCTACAGCACCAAGACGTAGTTCAACATTAGAACCGGATTTGTGGAAACATTGTTAATGAGAATAATAATCAATGGCACCCTTTCAAACTTAGGTGTGAGGTTTTTATACTTAAGTTGTTAAAGAGATGTTGAAATAGTGAGCATAAAAAAACAATCATTCGTTCTCACTCTAAGCTTGAAGAAACTACTGGTACTACAAAATTAGGCTTAAGAAGACAGAGAGTCGCTCTAAGATTCTTTACTACTCATCTCAACCAGGTCGGCTAGCTTAAATTAGGACAGTAAAAGGGCAGTGGTCACTGGGGTGTTTCAAAAAGACTTCAAATATATATGTATATATATATTTTTTTTTTTCTAGATTAGAGCATCAGTCTGTCTCAATGCTGAGTCGATACCAAAGTGAATGTCCGACATTTCCAGTGCATTTGTGCCATAAGACAAAAACGGTCTCCAAAGGGTTAACGTTTGCTACTTACAATATACACATAGGATGTGTCAAATGTGATCTACTTTCTTTTTTTCTCTCTAAACAACAACTTTGTATGCAAAAAGCAGAGTTCTATAGCTTCTGTTCCTTTTGTCCCTTGTGTTTTTCTCACTGTCTTCTATTTCCAGATGTGGAATCGAGGGTGAATATAAGAGGATCTGATCATACAAAATAAAAGTTGCACACATTGGACCACTCTGTTTTTCTTTCCCTTTTTTTCCCCATCACGTTGGTTTGTTTTCTGTTCTCAACAGGCTTCAGTTAAACACAAGATGAGATAGGAAAACAGAAAAGAGAAATGGAAAACAAAAAAGAAGCACTAAAATTAAAGGGATCTCATGTGAATGTGTTACAATCTGACCAGTGGTCCCTGTTTTTGTGTTAGAAGCTTCCCTGTCGTTTGAGGTGAAATGTGAAACATCAGAGTAGCATCACTCTGTTTAAAAAAAAAGCAAAAATAATGAAACACCTAATAAAAAACGGCTGCCGTCTTTGCCTTTGACATCAAGGCAAGTTAATAAAAAAACTGAAAAAAAATCCCAAGAGACAGTTGAGCCATTTTTTCCATGTCAAATCCCCTCACCGCTGCTCCTCTCTTTGAAATCCGTGCATCTCCGTGGAGATTTGGAATGATGATGGTTGCGAATAAATACGATAAAAACGGTCTCTTTCCGAGTTCTTTTGCTTTTCCACGACACAAAGATATGGGTTAGTTAAGCAGAGCGAAGGAGGGAGCTGGAGGTCCGCTCGTCTAAAAATCTCCGGAGTGTGTGTGTGTGAGAGAGTGAGTACAGAGTGAGGCCTTGTGGCTGCTACTTGAAGATGTAGTTGATGAAAACCTGAAGGACGACGAGGCAGGCGATGACCATGTAGTCCCGCTGCTGGAGGAAGGACGTGTTCTCCGCCCGGCCCGCTGAACGCATCCGCAGCGCCGCCACGCTCCTTTACGACAACAGACAGGAACGTTTAGCGCGCGCGGCGTCGAGACGCGTTTGCCGCACGAGACGAGTCAAGTTCTTCCTCACCTGTTAATGTCCTCCTGCGTCTGCTTTATGGAGTCGATGGCACTTTGAAGTTCGCTGAGGTCTGCACCCTTTTTCCTCAGCCGACTGTTATGCTTGCTTTTGTGACCTGCAACAAAAAAATAAGAAAAATAAATGGCTGTTTTTGTCTTCATCAGGGTACCGACTAGTATTCCATATATTTAGTGATGGAAAACATGGCCACAGTATTAAAAGTGTTATTTATTAGTATTGTAATAGTTTTTTTTCCCATATAGACCTATTTATATTTTAAATAAAGTTGAAGTTATGTTACGTCCTTATTTTTGAAATGTATTACATCCACTTTTCTCTCAAAATTGAACACGAAGTGCAATAAAAAAGTGACATTTTTGATAACTTGTTAAAATTAAGAAACAAAACATACATTAAAAATTAATAGCTTTTATTCCACGCTCCGTTGAAGCGCCTTTGAGGGCAAACAGCCTCTGGTCTTCTTGGGCGAGTCTAAAAGATTTGAATGTTTTGGAGTATTTTCAACATTCTTCATAAACGTTTGCTTTAGTCCACAATTTATTCTTTGTCTCATCTTAATTGCTTTTTCTTTTTTAATCTGTGTGCCCTTTACGTCACTGATGATAACCATGAGTTTGACCATTGTGGAGCAAATTTCACTCTGTTCTATGATGTGAAGCTTTTTCAGCGCTGCCCATAACGCAAACTTCATGTATTTCTGTTTAAAATCGATTTTACAACTTCAAAAAACGCTAAAAAACGCCACAGAAATCCTAAAAGAAGTCCACTGAGCAGTATAATCGTCCTGTTCACATAGCTGTGTTTGCATATCGACAAGCTCGATGAGGCTGACTCACGTTCGCTCCCCGATGAGTCATGGCGATCAGGTTCTGGTGAGGAGCAGCCGCTCTCCGGGCTCTTGGGCTTGTCACTCTTGTGTTTTCTCTTTGGCACCGTTACCTGATTAGCCATTCGCAGATGGACACACAAACAAACATATGTGATAAACAGTTGGAACGTTGTCAGCCAGCAAAAAGCAGATAAAGACACAAATAAAAGGGCAAAAAGAAAGAGAATAAACAGCATTAAAATCGGGATTCTCGTGCACAAAACTCCACCGGTGTCGGCGGATAAAGGCGGCTAAGTGACACATGCTGGTGTGTTAGTGCAATCATAGCAACACACAGCTAGAACTCAAAAGTAACCAACCAGGGGAGAGTTGGGACACAGAATCTGAGGGCTATCTTGCAAACAGCTTGAATTAAATATTTTAGTTATAATCTGATAAGAAACTCCTTAATTTAAGTTTTAATAATAAAATAAAATTTTACAAAAAAAGCAACATCTAGCTGTCAAAACTGACAGCTAGATGAGGTCCAAGGTTTTCGCATTATGCAGGCCAGTAAAAAGTTAGCCCATAACGGACTGAATGTTCCGCTCTTCAAGTGGGGAATGTTTTTTGGTGTTCAATCCTGAAACACTTAAATATAACCCCAGCTCTGTCGGTTGCTGTGGCAACTGGTCTGCGTGTAGCGTGAAGCCGACGTAGAGCAAGAAGGAAGCGTTTTTTTTTTCACTGCAGAAAAAAACGCAGTGGGTTTTTTTCTGTGTTATTTTTCCTTTTGACATGGCGCACGGCACTGAGTTAATAACACTTACATCTCCAGTTTCATTTTGTTAACAGAACTCTAACACTCTATGGATGGTGAGTAAAAGGATCGTCTTTATTCCTGCCAGCGTTTGTGCTCATGCGTGAACATTTTGGATGTAAACAATAACAGTTTGCGTGTCTGAAACACTGGCTCATACTGGTTGTTGCATCTGGAAAATGGTTACTAAACACTAAGCATTTTTCCGCCTTCTAAAATTAATTTAAACTACTTTAAGAGTTAGTGTTTGATGAGTCATGCAGACACAACAATGAAACAATGAGTGACAGAGCAGCCGGTGTAAGACAAAAAGTTTTAAATAATGGATTTAAAAAAACAAACAAACAAACAAACAAACAAAGGCACACAAGAGTCCAGGCTATGATGGCGGCAGTGGACAGGTGGTGGCACAAAGAGATGAAGCGACAATGGAGGCGGTGCGCCGGCTGATGCGTGAAGGACGGATGAGGCGGTGGCATGCTTCGTCACCTGGATAACATACCTGGCACTTGCAATTGTCCCTCCGCGGCCCCTGGTTACTCAGACTAATAAGACTGCCAGAACGTACCATAGGGGTGCGGTGTCGGACCTTGGTCTGGATGCAGCCGTCTTTCTCAAACTGAATCAGGTCGTTGAGCGGATCCCACGGCCTGGTGCTGAGGAAACACACAAGCCGGAGAAATGAGAAGGCAAAAGAAGAGGGACAGAATCTGTTCTTTAAGTTTCTAAACTGGAGTACCGCAAGGCTCCGTTTTAGGATTCCTTACATTTCTCATATTTATTCACAAAATTAGAAGATTATGTCTACAGCTAAATTTCACTTTTATGCAGATAAACTTTACTTCTCTTGGCTTATTCAATGTGATGCGGCCCATTTCCGAGCTTCTAACAGGCTTTCAATTGCTGCTGGTTCCTATTATGAGTGAAACTAACTGTGTGTTCCAGAAATGACTCCCGTACTTCTATGATGTTCTTATTTCTACCCGACCTTACAGAGAGAGAACTAGTTGTATGTTTGGCTGGACAAACGACACCCAGGAGTGTTTTTTGCAACATGGCAGAACTGTGTTATTAGTTTTTCATCTTTGTCATGACATATTCTTCAGAGTCCATTAAAGCTGAATTCTCACTGGGAAAGTAAATACTGTCTTCTAAATAATCTTGTTTATAAGTAATGCTGATTTTGACATTTTATATATTTATATATGTAGTTCAATATAAATGTTGAACTAAAACATTAAACATTAATCAAAAGGTACAAGCAAACTAAAGGTCAGATAAAAAAACATGATAACTCTTAACTTGATCATGATAACGCTGCAGTTACAATAGCCACCAGAAGGTGGCAGCCTTGCACTATGGTAAGAAAAAACAAAGAAGCAAATGGTAATAATCTAAAGAGAAATCCAATAGGGTTTGATGAGATTTTTTTTGTAACTATTTTTAAAGCTACATTCAAAATGCCTCATAACTATAAAACACTTAGATGCTAAAAGTCAAAGTTTAGAAACATTTTTTGGCCTTGCGGTGGTAAATATGGGTGCATCCATCTAATGTCTCATCTGGCTGGTGGAGGAGTCACTCACTCGGCATATCTGTAATGCCACTCTCCGGTGACGGGGTCTTGCTCGAACAGGGCAGGGATCCAATCCTCGCATTTGGCTTTGCGCTCCCGGGCCGCCTTCCTCTGAGCTTCCTCCAGGATAAACTTCTCGTTGGTGGCCTCCGTCTGGTCCTTGTTATTGATGGCTCGAGTCACGTGCTGCCACAGCCTGGACGGTCATAAAAACATGAAAACCCGTTTGGATATTCCTCATGTTCACGCTTGTCCTTTCATTCATTCAAATAGTCTAGTCTGTTAAAAAGCAGAATTCTAGTGTAGAAGGGATTAGGATTATCCAAGGACAGCGGATAATTTATTCTCATGAATTTTTATTTATGTTCATTAAATAAATCAAAGTGCACCTTTCTGACTCGAAGTCCCCCTGCTCTTCAGGTGGGACAGTGTAGCGCGTCAGTCTGCTCTGCCTCAGCTCTGGCGTTGGGTCCCAGAACGTATCCATCGTCCCCGTTTTCTTGTCATTGATAAAGATCTCGCTGTCCTATGAAAGGAAAGTCAAACACAGTCATTGGCTGTGTTTCCATTAACCATATAATTGTTCAAATTGGAATTACAAAAATCATTTTGCTCAATACACCAATATAGGAAAAACCCTAAGTTTTTTGGTAACACTTTTTTCGCGTCACAAGAGTTATTTGCCTATCAACCGGATGTTACTGCTGGCGGAAACGACAAACAAGACGACAGGAACTGTTAGAAGGATGTTATTTAATAACTTATCCTGTGAACAAACTTAATCACGTGTGATTTTAATTGTGTCTTATTTAACGGAAACAACGCAATTGCAAAATTGTGTTTTGTTCGACAATAACCTTACAAAACAACAGAAATCTAAATAGACACATTCAAGCTACTAAAACAAAACAAATATTACAAGCAAGACAAAACATCCTTGGTGTTAGTTAGAACAATAGGAGGAGTCATACCCAGTGTCCCTCTAGAGTAGCCAAGACCTCCTTTCCCAGCTTGATCTTCCCAGAGATCTGGTTGACACAATCACTGCTGCCCAGGAACGGCTAAAAAAGACAAGTAAGACGAGGGACAAGAGGCGAAGGGAACGCAAGAGGAATCGAGGACGAGGGACGACAGGACACAAAATGGAGGACAAGCACAGGACAGTAAAACCAGAGAGAAGAAATGGACTCACTGTTGTTACTTTGAAGAAACATTTTATAATGATTTTTTATCTTTTAAATCGAATTTCTTGAAATATTTACCAATGCTGCTTGAAAAGAGATTCATAATCTGACAAGAAATCCTGCTCATCTGCCCTGTTAACCGCATTTTTAGTTAATTAGACTTTTTTTTAATGTTTTTTTTCTACTGAAGCACTTAGGTCAGACTCACTGTTTTTGAATAAATGAATGATAGGAATAAACCACTTGCACTAAAGTCACCTATCCTGTCCTGCACATACCTGCCGCTGGTTCATGACAGTTGGGTTACAGGGTTGGGAAAAGAGGTGGGACGGGTGGGAATGTTGACGGAGGAGCGAGACAATCAGAGACATCGCGTAAGAAACATTTCTGCTCCTTTTACACTGACCATCTCCCACTTTATGATGACCGCCACGAGTCTCGCAAACGTACCTTCAGTTTGAACTCGAGCTGAGCGCTGTAGCCCGTTTTCTCACACGCAATGGTGATCTGCCCTCCCAGCTCCAAGGTCATGGTTCCGTACAATATGCCTTTGATATAAAAAACATGTTCCGGTCAATACAGATCAGCTAGATGCGCAGTTAAACTAAGGTTTGTGGCAGGCGCTCTGACCTTTACAGTGAGCGTAGGGCATGTTCATAACGTAATCCTCCCCTCGGTTGAGGAAGGTGAGCCGAGCCTCTCCGTCTAAAATGGCCGACAGAGAGTTTCCTGGAATGGGAGTGGAAACTCATCAGTGCTCTGAGAATGTTAACGGGGCCAGGAGTAAGACGGCTGAGGTCGTTTGTACCATAGAACTTGGACTTGGCGAGGATGCTGCCGCTGAGGCAGAACCCGTCTTTCCTGTTGCTAACATAGAAGGCCGACACTGGCGGATGGTGAGAGACCTGGGAAGAGAAGGTTTTTACCCATAAGGCAACTTTGATTTGGCTATACACTTTCTTCCTTTAGGTCCCAAAATGGTGCATAAAACAAAAGAGTCATGAAAAATTCAACATTTCTCTTCAACTTTCACTGCTTGTAATCTATTGAACAACTTCAGACCAACCCAGAGATAGAAGGTTTTTCAGATATAGTCGCCTTGCTAAAATAATGGCTGCAGATGACTGAAACCTGGGAAAGTCTAATTTGTGGAAGTTAACAATGAATCAGCCAATGAATGTAATATTCATCCCAATGTAAACCTCTCATCAGTATTGTATGTAAGCTGCTGCTGGTGGTGCTGGTACCTGTTCTGCGATGTAAAAAGTCTTGCTGTTGGTCTTCTGATGGAGCCACATGCACCGGTATGTCTCTCCAATGATGGGGTTGTACGGCTTCTTCAACCCCTGTGGATTACAACAAAAACATGATTCAGCAGAGCAAAATAAATACAAAAAATAAAAAAATACACATAACTCAACGTGAAGTGAGTCAAACTGACCTTTGGCTTTTTGTAAAATCCAGAGATGTACCATTTCACCACCTTCTTCATCCGGTTATAGGCATTCTCTTCAACTGCAGCTCTGGAACGAGAAACATCGACTTCTTACCTTAGCCATGTTGTCATAACAACCTCGTCTTCTCCATTGACAGTGGATTTATTGAACAGAAAACACAGGAAGCTTACTCAGACAGGAAGTCTGCGTGGTAGTAGTAGTCGGACAGCTTGTCCAGGAAGGACCTCTGCTCCAGAATGAAGGTGGGCAGGACGACCTTGGACAGATCCATGCCTGGCCGCACCTGCTTCAGCAGAGTCCAGATCAGAGACTTGTTCTCCTCGGATACGGTCTCCGTCTGTGCAGCCTCGCCGGCCTGAAAGGGAGCAAGTCGACGACGTCAGTTAAAACATGCACAACCAAAACCTGTACTGGGCCAACATTAAATCCCACTGAGGCTGCTGAGTCTCTCATCAATGTGAAGGTTTCATTGAGCTCACACCAAGTGTTTCATTTGTACGCTGATAGACTTTCAGAACGGAAATGAGAGTTAGCACTTTCACACTTGCCATTGACTCACTGGAGTCTCGTAGACAGAGTGAATTGCAGATACTGTGATCACAGACAGTCATGTTGCGTAGAAACATTAAAAAGACGTATTTGTATGATTCTACAGTTCAAGATTGAGATGAAAATGGTTGAAATATTTTGAGGGTATAATGAAAGTTTAATGTAAAGCCGTACCTCCCCCAGCTCTTCGTGCGACTGCTCCATGTACGGTGTTTCCCTCAGGTGCTCGTTGGGGTCCAGGTCGATGTACGAGTCGTCCTGGCGCTCCGACGTGTCGCTGTCGCTCTCCTCGCTCTTCTCCAGGGCCTCGGGGTCCGACTCCTCGTGGTCCTGTTCGCCCTCCCGGTCCGACTTGTCTGAGTACAGGTCAGGGTCTTTTAGGTGGTCGCTGTCGTTGAACCTGAGACGAGACGGTTCGGGTGTGAAGGGAAACAGATTCGCCAAGTCAATAACTACCCGTCGAGGATAAACGTTTTTCTAACTATTTTGCCAGCACATAAGTGCACTCTGAGCCCACTAAAACTAAAACTGATTATATGCTGTGAAGTCAACCCTATGTGCGTCCCTCTGTCCAGCAGTGTAGGTCGTGTGCGCTAACTGGTGCTGCTCACTGGAAGCCGTGTATGTTGTGGGCTCTGAGGAGGCTGTAGAAGTTAATGGAGTGCTCTCCACCGGTGGACACGATGCTCATGTCCTCCTTCCCCTCCCTGATCATGGTCCTCTTCAGCAGGCTGGAGCACTTCAGGGCCAGCTCCAAGGCATCCATCCAGCATCGACCTGAGTGAAACCGTCCCAGTTACACACCCACACGTCAGGAACAAAACCGCACAAGGTGCTACACTAAAAAGAAACGTAACTTTGGATTATCGTAACTCGGATAAATGTCTTTTATGTCCCTTCCTGGAACGGTTTTCCTCAATACGGGATTGTGAGATAAGTGGAATGTAAAGATTTAACAAATGTAAAATAGAAGTGTGTGACCTGAGGAATTAGTTGTTCTTCACAATCAGATAAAAACAATTGCATGATGGACATAGTTAACTTTCATAGGATCTTTTAGAATAAAACTGCAGATTTTACTGTATTCATAGATTCACAATGATGCAGAAAATTCATAACTTTTCCCTTTTTTTGGACAAATTCCTGACATTGTTTTCCATTAAGCATTTTATGTTATTGCAATTAAACTTTTTATATTATCCAAAAAGTAGAATTAAAGTATTTGTTGGTTTCTAAACCAAGAAATAGATTTAGATTTCTTGAAAAGTAACCTAAGTCAGTTAAAAACTAACAAAGATCAGAATTTGTTCGGTGATTTATCAACTTAAGTATGTTTTCTTGTAAAGTGTTCAAATGTTCAAAAGGTAGACCTAATGAACATTACTGGTTGAAATACTGCTCCAGTTTGACTCATTCCAGCACCATGGAGAGAGACTCTGGAGCAAGTCGGAACGGCTCTCCATGATTCAGCACCATGGACAGCGCAATACATGCTATGATTCCTCCTTTTTTCTCTAAACCCCTAGAAAGTTTGCACTAAAACAACATTAAATGCAGGTAAAAAAAATAATATATTTTGGGTAAATTCTGAATTAGCTTAGTCTGAGAAAAGACATTTTCTTGCATTTTGTTTTTAAAGCATCTATTTTCCCACACTCACTCACATAAAAGTCCCATTTAAACACACTGAAGTTTGAGGTTCTGACAAAACAAAATGGACAAAGGTTAAAGCAGTGTGAAGACTTTTGTGGATTTACTTAGAGCACAGACATATTAACTCTATGCTTGGCTTGTCACGGTAAATTTCGCATAACAATAAATTGTCCCTGAAATGATTGCGATAAACAACAATCCTGTAGTTTTGAGGGCTTTTTCAACAAATATAAAGATAATGGCAAACATTAGTAAATTCCAATAAACTTTCATTTTGTACATAAAACTCCACAATGTCACTGGAAGACAAATATCTACAGTGAAATTGCTGAAAACAAAATTGTCCTTCAAAAAATATGAAATCCCCATTATGGAAACTATACAGCTCATTTTAATTAATCACGCGATTAATTGATTCATTTCTTAATGACAGCATTGGGTCGGGTCGGTCAGTTTTACGTTAGCAGCGGAGTCAGAGATTGATGTGTGAATGACAGTCTGTCTCTCACCATCAGACTCTGATGCGGCGCGGAAGATGAGGTGGCTGCTGGGTAACGGCTGCGTGATGGAGCCCACCGCCTCTCCTTTAGGACCCTGAGGACAAGAACGGACAGCGTGTTGAAAACAATTACAGAGCTCCAGGCTGACGTGACGGACCACGTCGCTTCTGAGATCTGGAAGCCGACTCTTTGACAGATTCTCATTTCAGTTAATATGTTTACACTACTTTACGTTTAATTAATTCGATCCTAAATATGAACCACAGTGGATGTGTCAATTATGCAAACATGAGAGGGCTCAGAGTGCGCAAGATGCAGGATGAGCGAGAAGCTAAATTTGGTGGTGCGGCTAATGAACAGCGGAGCAGGGCAGCTCTCTTCAGAATCAGGGAAAAAAAACAAAACGCTGGAGAGCTTTCATGGTCAGTGATGAATAAGTAATTACAGCTGGAGTGGCCCCATTGAGAGCCAGGGACTGAGGAACAAACGGAGCGCGTGGGATGCCAAATATGAAAATGGCTTCCTGGACAAATCATTTTCTTTTGTCTGTCCTAAATTACAGCAGGATGCTCTCATAATTATGACTTAATATCCACATCTGGGTTTCAAATCGTAACCTGGTTTTCTTTCTTCTTCTTTTTTACATCTGGAGGTTAACAAACAGGAGGACGTTTTATTTATGGTTTTTCCCCTTGAAAACTTTCTCCCACCTCTTAGAATAGTCAGCAACAAAGGCCTCCAGTGGATAAAATTGTGACTATATAGAAAAGGCACTTCATAAGTGTTAGGCAAGGTGGAGGAAGTGTCATGCTGTGGGCCTGTTCCATAAGAACCTCATTGTTAAAGCAGCGTCTTTAAAAGGGCAGTATTATGCGTTTTCTAGGTACATATAGCCATTTTAATAACACAATCAAGTAATTATGTTGACTTCAGTTGTTATACAAAATTATGTATATATGACTTAAAATAAACTTTACTTCCTAATTCAACGCCTTGAATTGGGCCTCTGTCTCTTTAAAATTTCCTGCTCTTAATAAACTCCTTCTTTAGGAAGTTATCATAAATTGGCTCCTCTATTAACCCTTTAACAACATTTTTTTTACCAGCAGTAGCTCGTAAATGAGAGAAGCAGTGCAGTTCTACCAGGTGTTTGCTAATTGCTGCTGGCTAGTCTGAAGGAGCTGAGTGTGGTAATGAGGCAGAAGCTTCGTTGTCTGCTACATCCACCCCGGCGTTTTGCACAGCTGACAGGTTGCCATGGAGATTAAGGGATTTCTCAAACACACATGAATGAATCACGGCAACAATCCATGTACGTTTTTGATGAGGGAAGAACATTAAACAAGACATAAAGCTTAAAAAAATGTGATTTTACGCAACACTGCCCCTTTATCTCCTTGAAATAAAAGATTTTCTTTAGTATAAAAAATAGTTCGAATCAATCAGAAGTTATGTGTATTTGCTGGGTGTTCTGACCTTCACCGCCCAGATGGACTGCTCCAGCGGATGAAAGAGCTTGAAACAGAAGCCGTCCTTCTTGGACGGCCTCTCGATGAGCTCGCAGGCGTTCAGCAGCAACGTTCCCACCCACTGGCCGTTTTTGTTAGTCTTGTATATGAGGAGGACGCCCGGCTTCAGCACGCACCACAGCTTGGTCCAGCTCTTCAGCGTGCCTCGGATCTGCAGACGGAAACGTGTCAACCTGAAGCCGCTTTGATGGAAAGACGGAGGAGGGGAAAAAGGTGAGGCGGCCCCACCTTCAGCCAGTCGGCCATGACGATAACAGAAGGGTCTGTGATGGTGCTAAGCAGCTCCTTGGTCGCCCTCTTCTTTTCTTCTCTGTAGTTCTTCTTCTGCACCTGCAAAGAAAAAGGAAGAACGCATTCAATTTGATGCATTTGTTGTTTGATTCACACATTATTACACCGTGGCACAATCTGAACTTGTGAGAATGAGTGTCAGATGTGAAATAAGAACAAACGATCCCTGATTATACAAGACATGTCCTGAATGAAAGCAGACTTTTACAGGCAGCCTCCGAGAATAAGGATCTGGATATGTGGGACTTGAGCTGCTTTAGAGCGTTCTCACCTTGAGGGACTCCTTCTTGGTGAGCTTTCCGCCAGTCGCTGGCACATCCTTATCTGAGCCATTGTACAGCTTGGTTTCAGACTTTAAACAAGAAAAAGAAAACATAACATGTTTATCTCAGAAGACATCCCATCTGCCTCGGTACAGTTTCTACAACTTCATAAAAAATTGGTGGGTTTCTGTAAACTGTTCTGAAAATGATGCATGTTTTTACATTTTCCTACAGTATAAGTCTAAATCTTTATTTTTGAACAAAATCATTGGTAAAAAAAAAAAGAATACATGAACAGAAACAGAAAAAAACAACATAAGAATCATTTTAGCAATCATACTTGTTTGAAAAGGAGTTAGAAGAAGTTTACTGTTTTTTTTATAATTGCCACTCCTTTATACTCTTCTTCAATGTATCCTTAAAACAAAATACACGTGACAGTAAAAAAATGTGCAAAACGAGGCGTTTATTCCTATTCATCCCCCTTTACTCTGACAACCTCAAATAAAATGAGGTTTAAATCACATTTCAGATGTGAGATTGGGGTGAGAAGTTTACCTTCCTGTTAAATGAGCCTAAACATACAGCCAGAGCTACAGTGAAAAAGGCTTAAAGTGGTCCAGTCAAAGTCCAGACCTATGTTTTTATAAGAATCTGAGGCAGAGCTTAACGATTTATGTTCACAGACATGTAACAAAAGCATGCCGGATGTGTTTGGGTGAACTTAACTGGATTACAAAATCTTAACTGGATTACATGAGCTTGTTTTAAATCAATAATTCCACAAGACCTTTTCCCCTTGTAATAAGCGAAATAATCTAATACTTTTTCTTCAATATTCCCCTGAAACAACCTCCTACGACTTGCTGAAAAATTACTTGTAAGTTGATTTTGTGTTAATTCAAATGTATTTGCTCTAGAAACCAGTCCAAAAATACTTGGCAAGACGTTTTTTGTTTTTGCAGTGAATGAAGCATAGTGACATGCCTGTATTAACAATAAACAGTGCTTAGTGAACAGAATCAGGCTATAAAAGGAGTCATTATTATTATTATTACTGACAGACAGCCACGTTGTATCTGAACATTGGTAAATATTTCATTCTGCACGTAAAAGCAGACGAACTAGAGCTGCTCAATGGTGTCGGTGTGTGATGCATGAGTCATCTCAGCAGGGTTTAATGCTGCTGATGCAAGACCGGGAAAGTAAAAAAGAAAAACAACAAAGTAATCCTTCCTCATATTTAATGGTTCTCATTACAACGAAAACAGTAAGGAGCACAGTTTAGTGTTATGAGCCATCGTGGTTCACAGAATGATTTTCTTCTTCTTACCTTGCTCTTTGATATGGAATTCGAATCCTCTTTCAAAGGCAGAGGAAGAAGGTCCTCCTTTACTCTCTCGAAACCTAAAAGGAAAGTAAAGAACAAAGAAAATGTTGATAGTCACTTTGCTGCAACTCGTCAAAATTCACCGGAAGACTCGGACTAATGTTGCGTTTCTATAAATGTCAAACAGCGCCGGCAGAACAGTGTCCTGAGGGAAACTCGACTTTCACTTCGGCGAATTCTCATTCCAATTAGTGAGTTTCTAACCAATTCCCAAAACCAAACAACGGTTGTCCCGCTGAGAGCGCAGCGGCCGGCGACGGGGACACCCGGGCCTGTAAATATTTCATGGTTTCTTCCTTTAACCCCGGGACTCCGACTTCCTCTGCTGTGAGCACAGAGGAAACCCTGCCGAGACTCGTTTTCAAATGTCAAAGTTTGTGATATGGAACAGAGCCCAGAGGAGGAGTGATGTGCAGAAAACCATTCAAGACACAAATCACTGGAGAATACATTTGTTTTCAGTGAAGTCACCAGATGATGTGGGGAAAGATGCCGTCTTGATTGAAGGCCAATGCGCCAATAAGTCGTCTGAATTAGACAATTTACCCTGAGGTGTAATCAGCAGGTTTAATGTTCGGTCATTGATTTGTACTGTCTTGAAAACTAACAATGGCTTGATTAAAAGAACACTGCGGCACCACTTAGGTTTGTAACGTGGCATCTAAATGGTGAACAGATTTCTGAAACATCATTACTTTGAAGGTAAAATGTCATAGATCAGAAGAAATACTTCAAACTGTTGAATACAGTGGAAGGTTAACAAGTGGGATGTGGCGACTTTTTTCTGTGTTATCCAAAACTTTGGCAACAGAGGGGTTTTTTTGTTGTTATTGGTATTGGCCAAAATTGGAATCGGTGCAAACCTAGTAGAAAGCCAAAGCAAGAATTTTGACTAAAGAAGCTAAAAATCAAAATGCTGTGAAATGCATGCAAATATGGTGAACATTATTTTATTTTTTGGCAATTCTCTTACCAGCAACTTGTTTTAACTTCAACCATTTTCTCCTTAAAATTTATTAGCAATAATAATAAACTCTTCATATTCATTAAACTTTAGTTCAGATCAGTTCTGCCTCTTCATAATTTATGAGGAATATGGTAGATTTTGATAGAAAATGTACATTTTTCAATTCTTTTTAAACAAGTGTTAAAACCTTTTGACCAAAATGTACCAAAGACCCAAATAAATAAATGCTTGTTATTAAATACTATGTTACAATATCACAGTAAATTTTTGATTATGATTATGCCATTAAACGTTGACTAAATAGACTTTATGTTTTAACTAGCAAACAAAAATATTACGTGTAATCCAATAACCAAATTCAGCCTGAAATGCCCAACAATGCAACCTTTACTGTTAACCACATTGTGCTTCCATGGTAACACATAACTTGCTTTTTATTGCTTTTTAACTTGTTATATACTTTAATAGTTTTATTAGTTTAGATTTTCTCAGACAGCAGCTTGGATATGAAATTTTAAACTAATCCGCCCACCAGAATCACTCTCCTGACCTTTTGGATCTTAGTAGGAGATAAAAATATTACCTTGTATCAAAGGCTAAGTGACACTTTGAGGACGTATGAGGAAATCTCACACCAATTAAAAAGTATTAAGTCAATGAAAACACATTTCCTGGTTTTTATTTTCCATTTTACCAACTCCTCTGACCTCTGAGCAATACTCCAGCTGAGGAAGAATGACAGCTGCTGCAAAGACTTCCTAAGGGCAGAGTCTCCCGGTCTGGGAGCGAAACTCTGCCTTCACCGCCTCTTTCTCCAAAATCAATACTTTGTGCTTTTTTTCCTGCACATCAAAGCCAAATCAACAAGAAACCCAGCATGACCTTCAACATACCAACTGGCGTTTTCATCTCAACATCAGCAGCAAATATTTTCAGCATAAACAGTCCTTTCTATCCAAAGCTGCATATCTGATGCATTCGACAAAAACATCACACAGTGTTTTTATCAGATAATTTACAAATTCACTTAAAATAAAAAACAAAAAAAATCTATTTCTATGCTTTCAAAATACAGTAAGTTTAACAAATTTCAAATGGCATCTTATTGAGAAATTTTTGTTCAATATAGAATTTGCGAGTCAGAGCTTAAATATGTAAAATAATGAAATGAGATGGTTAAATTGAATAGTCTCATTAGAAAAGACAAAATAAAACAGAAATGTATCTTGAAAATCAACCTTAATAGATATTTATATTTTATAACATAGTGAGCACTGCGTCCCATTGACTGAACGTACAAATAGAAAGTGAAAAGGGATAAATGTTCATCTGTAAGCCTTTAGTTGTAGATGAGTCACGCGGCAACCTCATCCCGACTGTAGCGTATGTCTCTTTAAGGAGAGACGAACAGCAAGAACCTCTGACAGATCAGATGTTGGGGAAGAAGGGAGACCAAATGGAATGCGACGGTACAGAAGCAGCAGGGAGCGCACCATGCTGCTAGACTGGATGTCTTCCACATCCATAACCGGCCTCATAAGGTCAGAACACAGTCCATGTGCCTTACCCGGATTGTTGGAGAGCAAATATGGCACAAGACAGCAAACGTAAAGGAATGCATGCTAAATATTTACACGTATTCAAATGTTATTTGTCTCGTATGACATATTAGCCACATTTAGCATACAGAGTGGAGTATGATAACCCACAGTAGCGTACGGGTTATCATATTACTGATAATCCACATGCCACTGACACTACTGAAGCTAGCCCTAGCATTGTTGCTAATTTCAGTATCAGAACCTGCGATTTGGGTCTGGTCAGAGCTTAAACTAACTTTAGCATGTTAGGCCATTTTAGATTATGCACATCTTGCATAGCAAATTGATTAAGACAGTGTTAGTCAGTATGCTAATGATTTCCCAAATGCTAATGACTACATTTTAGTTCACTTTAGCATTGTTGTTCATTTCAGCAGCAGAATGCTGGATTTCAGACACACATCTTGGCAGGCCCCTTTTAGATTTCTTCAAAAATGTTCTGATTGCATTTTAATCTTTATTCTCTCTGCATTGAGTTCTTTATAGTACGAAACACATGTGTAGGATATAATTTGCTCTCCCCAGAAGTATTCAGTGCAGTTTTACCAAGGTATGTTGTCAATGCCTTGTAATCTAGTGAAAAACTAATATGTATTGTCTATGTATTATTTTCTACCAAGTCTAATTTTTGAGGGGTAATGGTCCATCCAGTCAACAGATGGAGAGACGGCACAGGGAGGAAAGGTCACCGGCAGGGTCGGAGGAAAGGTCATTTACCTCTAGGTAGTGCTTGGACCCCTGTGGTAACCGTATGCAGTTCTAAATTTATTTAAACATTTACAGAGTGATTGAAATTTCTAATGGAAACACAGCTAATGATGTTGAACGAGAATTCCTCACTCACAATGTGTGCTCTATTCATCTTAAAAATGTTGCAACGAGCTGAGATCAGCACTCTGTTCTTCCACACCAAACTCAATCACTCATATCGTTATGGTAACTTGCTATTGGTGGCAGTAGATAGCCATTTTGAAACAAGAATAGGCAAACAGTTCAACAAAGCAGGGAGGATAAATTATCGCAACTAATGAATAATAGCCCCATAATATACAAGTGCTGTTTCCTCGGGCAACAACCAAAACCAGACTCGTCTGTTGAATCTACAGCACACCTGAGGTATGGAGGTATGTAGATATTGACACAGCTGAAAGCTGCAATTAACTAGTAAAAATGAAACATATTTACACTTTTGGAATCATAAATCAATTCAATCTTGAGAGAGGCAAATTCATAAATACTTGCATAACTGCATGCTTTAGGTGCTGAGTTTTATACACCTGTAGTCATGGAAGAGGTTGGGCAGCTGAATTCAACGATGTTGAGGACTGGTCCATCACATTCAACAACATATTATAAATTATGTTCTGAATGCTGCATCTTAGTAGTCCTTTCTGATCTATTCTTAATATTAGAGGTGCGCCGATCGATCGGTCACCGATCATAATCGCCCGATTTTCGTGAAATCGGTGATTATCGGGATCGGCCGATCATAGGCTCTGTTACCGATACCGATCACCTGCATCTCATTTCTCAGCCTGTCTGTCCAGCTGTTCTCGTCTGTCCTTCATGGCGCAAACGCGCAGCAACAAATGCTAAGCGATGTGTAACTATAACCCACTGAGTCAATGGGGACGTTTGCGTGTTGC
>CAEGAF010086898.1:0-24903 GCA_903067075.1 Micropoecilia bifurca | reverse complement strand
CACACACACACACACACACACACACACACACACACACACACACACACACACACACACACACACACACACACACACACTGAGGCAGAGCAAACACATTTCGACTGCCAGGCACGTCTGGGAGGCATTTCATCCAGCCATTTTCTACTGTAATTAATGTCTCCCTCTTGCACTCAAGCAAAAAAAAAAAAAAACCTCCTGGAAATTAAATAAACAAAAAGGGGCAGCGAGGACACACAACTCATTTCCCTTAATACCTCAATAAAACTCAGGGCCATTTTGATTGCAAACTCATATCGCTCTTAAAACCTCATTCTGAGATCTGATTTTCAGCGAATGTTTCTTGAACTCGAGCCAAGTGTTTCAAAGTTGAGTAATGCAGCAACGTTACACGCAACTCTTATTAACCCAAGCATGCTCCAGTCGCAGCCTCGTCTGAATTTCACATTTCTTCTCCAAACTCATAAGGCCAAAGCTGGAAATGTGCAGCAGGACAGTTGTTCCGGGTTATCCGGCTTCTCTAGACGGCCGTCGTCAAAGTGGACAGACGACGTAAATGGACACTGGAAATATAAGTCCCCTCTCCTTTCCCTTCATTTAATAAATGAGCGGACCTAGCCGAGAGGCGAGGTTTAAGAGGTTGTTTTCAAATTCCAGTTTGGCCATGGCCGAGAGCCTGTTTAATTTTTTCGTGATTTAGTTTAATAAGTTCCTAAATACTGTGCCGTCCCAATGCTTGCCTTACGGATCCAGGAATGTACAGAGGCTCAACGAAAGTTGCAAAGTATGAAGAGGACGGCGGAGGAAATGGCTGCGGCATTAGTCAGCGACTTTATTTGATGCAGCTTAGACTTCTGCTTTTTCTAAAAGAGCTTGAAGTAATGTCCAAGTTGCCACTGGGAAAAGTGAAATAAGAGGTGAAGAACCGGTGACTGTGTGCACTTTGACTTTTGATTTACTCTTATTACTCCTCCACCTCCCATCATTGACTCTTTCTGTCCTGTGCATCAGACTACACCTCTGACCTTTAGGAAGGCAAATGCACATGTACATCGTACCCTATTAAAAATGAATCTCTTCCTTTTCTGGACTCCGACTTTTTGCTGTGTTTTGCTGCATTTACGGGATCCGAGTGTTTACCCTGCAAAGAAAACTGACCTTGTTTATGGAGGAGAGAAATCTGTGAATGTGGACACAACATGTTGAAAACAAGCCACTTACCTGCTTAGATGGTCTCAAAAGCCCGAGGGTTCAGGCTTCTTTTTTTCCTCTTTATGTTTCAAATATGGGATTTTTAAACATTATTCGAATTACTTGAAATGTAGTTTCTTATACATGGTTATAGACCAAGGAAAAAGAGATATGGATCCAAATTTTACATTTTTGTGTGTTTTATTCGCATAATGTGCAGATTCTACATGTAGACTCAAATATGTATTAGAAGAAAAAGTAGAAAAAACATTACAAGAATAAAGTTATAATATAAGCGAGAAGAAAAAGGTACAAGACTAAAGAAGTTGGAGAATGAAGTAGAAATTATTTGAGAATACAGTCAAATTTCAAGAAAAATGTCATAATATTTTGAGAATAAAGTCATAATATTACACCTTTATTCTCGTTATGCTGACCTTTATCGTAATATTATGACTTTACTCGCATATGATTTTATTCTCGTAATTTTATGATTTTATTGATGTAATTTTAGTTATTTTTATTATTATTGTTATTATTATTTTCTTAGCCCTAATGCTCCATTGTACAAATATATTTACATCAGCCCTAATATTATTGTGATACCAACATTTCTTAGCACATTTCAGAGCATGAGCATACATTTTTGAGGGGCTTCAACCATCTTCAGGCAACATTCTAGTTAAATATATAACTGTTTCTTTATATATATTATTCAGAAATTGGAAAGTTGACTGGTTTCCTGCCATTGATTGGGTTTTTAAAAGCTGTGTTTTACGTGTGTTTATGTATGAGTGTTAGGATAATTTTAAACCTGACAGAATGTTTTTGGAAATCCTCCTATTGTGAAATAACATTAAAACAAAAAAGTCATAAAAGTTCAAATTAATCTACAGTTGTGATAAATCAATGTAAACTTCACACCGGAACTTTAAAACCTGACATAAATCTGTCATGGAAGGTCTCCAACTTTGCAGATACTCCAAGTGTTTACTGTAAGTGACATATGGATGGTATGATTATGCAAGATGAGCACATACCTGCAATAGCAGCCTTTCGAAACCCAGACAGGAATCCCAGCGGGCCAAGTTGGGGTGTCGGAGCGTTTGGGCCGTGGCCAAGCCTAGCTGAAGCACCCCGCAGTGACTCTCTAGCGCCTCCCAGCTGCTCCGGAACAACTTCACATAGGAACACAGCTGATCGGCGGTCACGCGACCTGAGAGGAGGGAGATGCAACGTGAGATATTTGGACCCAACAGAGCAGTGGATGCAATAAATATAAATATATAAAAATGTAAAAGCATTTTACAGGAAATGACAAAGTGGTTGGACGTCGTGATTTGTCATGTGACTGTATCTGATAATTACAATATGAGATAAAAATGAATAACGTTGTTAGCGAGCCAATCTCTCCAAGGTTTGGGACATCCTCAGTTGATAGGTGATTCGCCATTTACCTTAAAATTGTACAATTTGACACTTTGAAAATAAATTGGCACAATGAAAATATGCTCATTTTGAAAAAAATTTTCTTGATTTTTCAAAACAGTTTGATGTTAGGATGAGGTGGTTTATCAGCCATATCAGATCTGATTTATTTAACTGGTTTATTTCACAAAGCTTCAATGGAAACACTTCTTTCGTATCACAGACGTCATGTGATCAACAACCTGATGTTACTACTGGTGGAAATGACAAAGAAGACAACAGGAAGCGGTAGGAGGACAATGGCGTGGCATATTTTTTATTTTTTTAAATGATTTGTCTTGTGAACAAACTTATTCATGTGCGATATTAATTGTGTTCTTGTATTTAATGTAAACACTGCAAACACAAAAATCATATTTTGTTCAACATTAAAGAAATACCGACAATGTTTTGAGCCCATCTGCAATGGAAATGCAGCTATTGATGCTTCTGAATGGAGCAGGACACACGGCCTTGGAGCACTGGCTGAGTCGTGTTGTTTACTGGAAAATAATTGGGACGTATCTTTTGATGTACATCTTTCACTGCAGATGTGTGCTGTCCGTAATCCATCAACAAAGCATTCTTTGTGCCCAGTAACCTTGACTAGTGGTTTTCCTTGACCGGAGGCTCCCAGCTGTAGAGCGACTGCCAAACATGTGATGCATCCACTTTTGTTTGGTGCTGTCCCCTCTAGAAATGCTAGCTCTTTACAAAATAGAAATAATTTCCTTAACCCTCACTGGTGTGCTTTTTTTTTTTGCTCGTGAAAACATGAGACGTATATCCAATATGGGCAGTTTCTCTTGAGGGCTTCAATTCATTTTGAGTTTCATGTTTTGTCTTACTGAGTAAAAGCTCCAGGGGTTTAAAACAGGCAGTTATGAAGCAATATTCCTCACACTGCAAATACAAACCCTGTGTTACCATGAGTTACTGACTGTGCCTGACTGCAATTAAGGAAATAGTGCGGGTACACTGATTGGAGCTCCTGAAATTCTGTCTGTGCTGTGACTAATATGTGTAAATGAGAGGCCTTTGCTGATTACTTAAAGATACGTAAGAGAAGAAACCAGACAGACAATGTTTAGGATCTGCTCTGCTGAACATTTCCATGGGATTTTCAAACATGGGACCAAAAGAAAAACTGATGATGAGAAATAGACCGGCAACCTACAGAATGCCAAATATAACTCACAATCTACAGCGAGTTCAAGGCTTTTGTTGCTACAGTCAACGGCACAAGCACTCGTTTTCCTTATGTTTTTTTATTTTTATTTTTTTGTATTACAGTACAAATTCTGTATGTTTTGTTGGGATTTTATGCGATGGACAACAGAAAGCAGCAGATAATTGCAAAGTGAAAGGAAAAGGACGCATGGTGTTGTATCTCTTTGATCGCGTTTTAATCCTTACACTCTTTGCAAAGTACTTTATGTTGTTTTTGTTGTGAAAGACGCTCTAACTTAATGTCCTCCTTATGGGTAGAAGAAGCCAAATACCAATCCCTGCCATACGCAATTATAAGAAGCCTCAAACAATAACTAGCAAAGAAGAGTAAACAGACAAACTGAGGAAATATCTAAAAAGAAGAAAAAAAAAAAAACGGGTTCAGGTTTCTTTCTGAACTGAAAACATTTCTGAAGCCGAAGCTTCGGTCCAGACCTAGTCGGAATACTGAAAAGCTCTTTTGTTAACATATCCAACCATAAAAATCCTGGCAGTAAAACTAAAGCTCCACAAAAGCTTGATGTGCCAACCATAATTCAAGACAGAACCAGGAAATATATTCAAAGCTAGTCCGGCCTTGAATGGGCACCTAAGAATGGGGCAGAGCAGGCCAAATGTAATCAGGCTTTACAGTGAAAGCACACACTGAGTCTGAGGAAGAAAATGTAAGACATTAGGGAAACCAAAGAAAAGCAAATAGGCCAAGCAGACACACAAAGGGGCCTGCTTTGCATTATACACATAAAGCATCCTGGCAGAGCCTTGGCTCTTATCTGTCACAGAACTTCCCTCCAAACAGCTTTGTGATTCCTTCAGCATCTTTGTGCCAGATGAAAAGGGAATCTGAGGGAGATGATCTATCAGCTGAGCTCTTGTTCCAGATCAGGGTGTCTCTGCAGAAAGACAGCTGGTGGCGTGTTCCTCACTTTCAATGTTAAGCCCCAGCAAAAAAAAAGTTTTCCACAGTCTAACTGTAATTTAATATAGATGGTATATATACAAAGATTCTTAGAAAGTTACATGTTGAGTGCACAAACTAGAAGTCTCTTACTAAAATATTAATTGGCTATATTGGATGAACTCTCCTCTCCAGTCTAAAATATTTAAAATTATTTAGAATTATTTTGAATATTTAAAGACTTCCTCCATAATCAACTCTGATCAGCTTCACTGTCATTGATTAAAAAAAGTATGCCCACAGCATGATGCTGCCACCACCACGTTTCACTGTGGGTGGTGAGTTCTGGGCGATTTGTGGCACTCTGCATGTAGGCCAAAACATTTTGGTCTCGCCTAATAAATATCCTTCCACATGTTTGCTGTGCCTCCTACACGGCTAATTGCAAAAGGCATTTCTTTTATCAATGGTTTCCTTCTTGTCGCTCTTCCATAAAGACCAGATGTGTGTAGTTCTCGTGTCAATAGATTCTCCCACCATCATGAGACTTTTTAGCTGCTTTACTAATATCCACAGACTGCCAGTTCAGGTTGATTGCCATGTCTTGGTAGCTTTGTAGTTGTCCAGAAATCTTCGTTTTGATGGATGATGGACAGAACAGTGCTCTGTAGGATGATGAAAACTTGGAATATTACTTTATTGACCCAACTCTTTTCTCAACTCCTCGACAAATAGAAATCTCTCAGGCCTTCACAGAATAGCTGGATTCATACGGTGCTCGAACTGGATTTTATCTTAAGGTATCAAAGTAATGGGGGTAAATGCAAATGCATTTTTTCTTTCCAAATCATGTGCTATTTTCATCTGCTTCACAATCATGAGGTACTTTGTGGTGATCTATCGCATAAAATCCCTATAAAATACATCTAATTTGTGGTTGTAAAATGACTAAATGTGGTAAAGGGACATGTGCAAAGCTGTAACTTATGACATCATGTGGTTCATAAGTATCGTATGCCAGGAGGTCGGTCTCTGCACTGCAATTCTCGTAGCCCTTAAATGAAGATGGCTGAGAAACCTGAACCGTTGGGCCCATTTTATTGTCCTTTTGAGGGCATTTATAGAAAGAACAGACATAAAGCAAATTTCATTTTCATTCTCGTGCTAAAAACGGCTTGAGCGTTAGTCCTTTGGAGCAAGATGTGCAGAGGTAGCAATTGAGACATGGCGATCACGATCAAAGTCTTCCACAGCGCAAGTAAAGCCAAGGGCAACGATGATTTAGCCCCGTTACTGGAAGATGACTTACATTCTGGGTGCACGGGGTTGCAGAGGAGCTAAGTGATCTCTGATGCGAGTTGCAGATCTGAGTGGTGACCCGTCTCAGCAGCCGGACAGCCTCATAAGTAATCCCGCAAGACTGAGGGACGCAGAAAGTCTGAGAGACTTATTTATGCTGTCCGAAAGGAGGAACATCCTGAAAACGTTTGGTTATGGGTGAATGTTGGAGCCTCTGCTTTCGACTCTACAACACATTCAGGTACACACTGCACCACATCACTCAATGGAAAGGACATTTATATTTTCAACAGTTGGTTAAATCATTTACGTTTTAAACAAAATTACCTCAATAAACAATTTGTAAGAAAATATGTGATAAATGTTTTTTGGGAATCAGCTCTAGAGACCACTGATAGGGACACCTAAGTGCTATCCAAAAGGTGAAGCTCTCGATTTACCAGCCAGTCTACGTTGGTCTATGGTCTTGAGCTCTGGTTGGTGACCGAAAGAGCCAGGTGTCACAGCTCTCCCTTCCAGATAAGGTGAGAAGTTAAGTCATATGGAAAGGGACTCCACTGCATCTCTACATCAAGAGGAGTTAGCATGCGTCCTGGATGCCTCCCTGATGAGATGCATCAGGTATGTCCCACCAGGAGGGACTCAGAGGAAGATCCAGGGAGTGGAAAGTCTTGATCTTTGTGCTTAGGCTGCTGTCTCTGCGACCCGACTCCCTGACAAACAGAAGATAATGGATGGATGGATGGATGAATGCATCAAGATTCAGAAATTTCTTCTCAAACTCTTTCAGGCAATACAGGAACCCTGCTGGATCATCAGGGCTCTAGCTAAATCGCTTGTAGGATGACTTGATACAAATGACAATTCAGCAGCTGTATGAATCTATTCTGAACCCAATCCCCTCTGGTACCAAAGCCCAAGGGCATGCCCCGCCCTTCTGCCACAGGAGTAGCAGGGTGTCTGCACAACCACTCTGTTATCCATTTAGTCTGGTGTAAACACAGGCAGATTTGCATAAACACAATTACAGATGATGAAATGTATCTATTAAAGTCCCATTTAGGAGCCAAAACACCCAAGACAAACACGTATCGTGCATGTTCTCACGCACACTGAGGGAATTTCATCATCCTATTACAATCCTATTACATCCTATGAGACCTTAAACGGGTCAACCTCAGGCTCTGAGAAATGGATTATTTTCTCTGTGTCTCTCTGGATGATCCTATTCTGCTGGAAAGCCAAGCTGGATCTGAGGGTCTATAAAACCAATGAGAGCATATGAGGCCCTGCAGTGCACACGCAGAGTATTTTCTTTGTTTATCTGGAAAAACCAAGAACAAAAATGAGCTCAGATATGAGTAGAAATGTTAGTCTTGAAGAGAACTGCAGGGCACCAAGCAGGGATGCAAACGATTCATGGAGTTACGATTAATTGTTGATGAATGTTTTATTGGATTAAAATTAGTTCCAGTTGATTAACTAACAACACCAGTTTAGACATTCTTTTGGTGTTGTAGTTTGGCTGCCACTCAGCAGAGAGCGCCGCCAGTCACCCTTCAGTTGATAATGGCGAAGCCATACCAGAACGAGAAAGAGAAACACTCTGAATAGAGTCCAGCGTTGGACGCAAAATTAACTATATGCAGTTCTCTTTTAAAATATAAACATGCAAAGCTCTTTAGGTTTCACCTTAATATCGACGATTCTCTCTAGCTGCTTGACGGAGGAGCTTCAACTTCTCAATCAAAAACTAGTGATGTGCTACGAAGGCGAAGATGTGATGACTGAACCAAAGAAAGGATAGTGCAGAAAACTTGTCACATGGGAAAAAAAATGTGACACCAATAAGTAATGCTGTTTTTTTCTATAAACGTTTGAATAAAATGAATGAATAAAATTTTATTTGCAGAAAATGAGAAATGGTCAAAATAACAAAAACGATGTGGTTCTTTCAGACCTCAAATAATGCAAAGAAAACAAAGTTCATATTAAACAACCATACTAATGTTTTTACTCAGGAAGAGTTCAGAAATCAATATTTGGTGGAATAACCACAAGGTTTTCAATGGGGTTCAGTGCAGTGGGCTCTTCATTTTTTCCAGAGCTGCATTTTATGCTTTTCATTTTTTGTTTTTCTGTTAAGCAACCTAAGAGTTTTCTGTTCTGCTATATTATATATGTATAAACATATGTGTCTAAGCTTAATAATTTGAGAAAGACACACTTTCCTGTTTGTTCAATCAGTATTTAACACAGCAGACACAAAAAATTGTTTAATTTAATGTAGTTTTTTTTATTCAGCATATAAACATTTTTACTCTTTATGTTATGGAAAGATTGTCAGTCCTCTTGATACAAGGGAAAACTCAAAATTTTAAGAAAACATCCAGTCAAGGACATAGGACTAGTCAAAGACTAGTCATAAAACCAATCAACTTTAGATTCACTCGTTAATTGGTAACTCGCGTCCTTAGCATCAAGTGAGCAGATTAGTATGAGTTCCATGTGGTGCATTGGAGAAGAGAGTGATGGATTGAGAACTTGGCTGTCCTGCAGAAGGAAGACAGTGTGGGGGGGTTCATCGGTACCTCACAGGGGGATCCATGGTGGTGTCCGTGCATCTGCCAGTTATGCATAAAGGTTTAGTGTGTGAGGGGCCTTACAGTGGCCCATTCTCTCTCTCTCGCTCTCTCTCTTTCAGCAAAGACATTAAATCAACAGACTGTCAGTCAGCAGGCAGAGGCCACTTTAATGTGCCTCCTTATTCATACACTCCTGACTTTACTGTCACTCCTAAACTCTGCAAAGCATTTGTTTAAATAAATCATTTTGGATTCCACAAAATGTGCACTGCATCACAAAAGTGCGAAAAGACGGCACAGCGTGCACATGCAAAAAACTTTACAAGGCTGTGTTTGAGCGTGTGTGTGATCTTGTTATGAGACCTTCTTTACCTCACAAATTACAGGGGCTCGAGGACCAACAAGATCCCTCCCTCTTTAAAAGCCCCCTTTTCTCCCAGATGTTAACCTGAATGTTAAGACCGGAGTGTGTGCATGTGAGCAAAGGATAGCGCAAAGTCCAAGGTGCACGGAGCCACTTCACGTTAGCGTGCCTGCACATATTTTCATCCCTCACTTTATACTCCTTTGCTTCATTACCAAACAACAAAAGTTTTTTGAAAAAGCAGTGTGCGTGTGTGTGTGTGTGTGTGTGTGTGTGTGTGTGTGTGTGTGTGTGTGTGTGTGTGTGTGTGTGTGTGTGTGTTTGCGAGCGAGCAAGCGTGTATTTGTGCGAGTGTGTGTCATGCAGCCAACATGTGGTTCAGATTTCCTCTGGGGCCGCATGTGCAAAAACACAGCAAGCCAGAAAAGCTGGATCTCAGTGGGATCCACTGCAGCCCGGCTGCAAAATGCTGAAATACAGGCACATGCTTCTCCTCCAGAGTAAATATCTACATGCGTCGCTTTTATGTGATGCAAATGTTTATGTTTCGGGTTTTTTTCTGGGCATTGTTATTAGTTTGTTTTATAGTTCATAGGAAATCAGCCCCATCTGTGGCTTTGTATGGGCTGGTATGATATTATAAAGGCATAACAACTTTTTTTAAACGATCGGGGGTTTCAAAAAAATAGAAAAAAAAACTGTTACAAGATTTATGTGCTTTTATTTTGAACAGAACAGCAACAATCGGTTCCACTGATACTGACGTTGTATAATTGATGCATCAATCAAGCTTCCTCTGGCCGATGCCAACAAGAGATGTTCCAATTAATGATACGTTTTTTGACCAATTCAGTTTTTTGGCCATACTCTAGGAAGTATGGCCACTTTTAGAGTCACAACTCGTGAAAGTGGAAAAATGTGCTGAAGGTTCTTTGATTGAGGCAGTTTTTAATCTGACAGAGAATCAAAAACATCCTTAATGAAGTACTAATTTATTTACTGTCTTTACCAAACTAAAAGAAAGTGCGTTGAAGTACACAGTGTTAGTTTTAGTTTAGTTTTTCAGTCTATTCAGTCTATTTTTCAGTCTATTTAGTTTAGTCTATTATTCAGTCTATTATTAGTTTAGTTTAGTGTTTAGTAGACTAAACACTAAACTAAACTAATAACACCATGTACTGTAATGCCATAGAGAAACTATCATTTAGCTCTTTGCATTGTTTGTGTTCACAAATGGCAAAAGTTATAGGTTTTGGTGGATTTTAATAGTTCTGACTACAATCTTAGTGTTTTTTTTCAGTGGCCATAATCCTCTTCTCTATTATTGCTACACCAATGTGGTCTGTATATTATACTTATATAGAGCAAACATCAACTACATTTTGAATCAGTTTCAAGTTCGAATTGAGCAGAAATGTTTTTGCTGTTCTTCCTTTAGATGAACACAAGTATAACAAACTGACTCTAGCTGGGTAATTAGTCAGGCTATCTGCTTGGGTAGCCAGCCAGTAGTTGGCTGCTTTGCAGATGTGCCGCTCGTAGCTTACAAAATGTGTTTTGAAAATAGAACAGTCATGACCAGAGCTATGGCGCAAGAGCGCTTTAAGCTTCCACCCTATGACAGTTCCGGGTTTTTTGCAACCAGAAAGAATTTTTCAAAGTCAGATGAGTCAATCTTGTGAGGAAGGTTCAGAAAGGTTTAGTAGATATTTTTTAGCCAGCTGAATGGCAGTGTGGAGCACTAAGTGGGGGGTGAGGGTCAGCACTTCTGTGCTCTACAATCCACAGTTCACAGTCAAAAAAAATCTCCAGTCAGTCTAGAAATTTCTGTGTCTTATCAACGTCCGTAGGAAAGGCGTGAGAGAAAACATTTGCTTCTTTAAAGGTGTAGCATTGCTTTTTAAAAATTTGGTATGCTTCAATACTGATAACCATCCCATGTGGCATTCATACAACAAATTAATCGACTTACAATTAGTTGACAATTTATGGTTTAATAGATTAAAAATAACTAAAAACATCCACTAAGACCTTCTTTTTGTGTTGTAGATTGGCCTCCATTCAGCAGAGGGCGCCGCTTGACATTGTTATTCAGCATACGATGGAAATTTTTGTCCTTTATGATACAGATAGACGGTCAGCTCTCTTAACCGTCAAGTTGATTGATGAAATCAGTCAACTTTAGATTAACTCATTCGTATATAACTTGCATCTCAAACTCTTACCCATACTCATCTTGATTGGCAGCTTCTCTTTAGTGGCCGCCTCCACCAGGTGGCGTCGGACTTCCATCAGAGCCTCCTTGTGTTTACTGGTGAGCATTGTCTCCCACAGCAACCTCACAGAGGACGCCCTGAGAAGCAGACAAATTCAACACGAGAGCTTAGGGGCAAAGAAGAGTCACTGTTTTTTGTTCATCTTGGACATGATTGAGAGTTTGTCTTGTCATCAAACCAAAAACTATTTTAAAAAAACAACAACAAAGAGTTAGATGCAGAATGTTATGTCAATCCAACAGAAAACTCCAGTGTGCCAACATTCATCAGGCCCGGTCAGTGCCTGAAGCCAAACAGCTTGCAGACCAAGACACCCTCCATGGTGCCATCGCTGGGCACATCTCATTCCCTCATCTCATTATCCGCTGGGTTACAAAACAGCCCGATTCCCATCTTTGACTGTGAGTGATGACAGGAACCACATGTGGGGATGATACCATCTGCTACCACCAGCAAGAAAAAAAAGGTTCCTATAAAGAATCAGAAAATTGTCACAGAGGAACCTTATCATCGTTAAATGTACTTATGACAGGACTTGCTCTTCAAAGCGGCCAGTGTCAGAATTCAGGCACCAGACGCATTTCATATCTAAGTATTAATTTGTCTCTTTTCCAACCTCATCTGTTAAATATGCTCAGATAAGACCTAGGCCAGTGTCCTTGCTTCTGACAACTAGATAGAAGGCATGAAACAGTTACTGCTATGAGCGTATACCAAGGTTTCGAGAAGGGCTTCAAAACTGCTCAACATTTTCCAAGTCCTTTGAATAAGAGCAGAAGGGAACAAAATGCTGATTCTTCACCTCCCATTGTTGTATATGCTGCCAATCAGCTGGTTGAAGAAAAAAAGTCTCAAGCATTTCTCTTTAACCTACAAAATAGACAAATTCAACACTTTGAAAGTCTGTCATATGGCAAGACACACAAAAGGAGCACTACCTGTTACTTAGAGTGAATGGTCGGTATTGATGTTGTTGAAGTGAGGGTATTAAAAGTTATCTTCAGCGTAGAAGACAGATATCTACTACACAGAAGAAAAGTGAAGTCATTGTCACAGCAGTTAAGGCCAAAGTCAGTCTAGTCAGACTAGATTTAATGTTTCAGTTGATTTTAGCATTAAAAACAAAGTACAAGTGAGACTTCTCACTAGCCAGTATTACAGGTAAGTCCAAAAGTATTTACTCGACGCAAATGCACTTATTTTACCAATACTCAGATCAGCAGACAACTTGTGATTGCCCAGAGACACACAGACAACACAATGGCAGGGAACCGAACCCACGACTTTTACATTGCAAGAAGACTTCTCTTCCCACAGAGCTGCAGTCTGTATGTTACCAATAAAGGTCTTTCTATTCATTTTTGATAAGGGTATTAAACGTTTCTGCGATGCTTTTTCTAGGAACTAGGTACATAAAAGCTGTTAAATTATTATTGTTCTAAATTGACACACGTTTTACTGTCTACTATTGCCATTTCCAATCCAAAACAAGCTTTTGATTGGATGGAAATACATATATATATAGTTTATGATTTAGTAGCTTTTCAAACTACTAAAGGTAGTGGTGGATTAGGGTGGATTTATTTGCCAAAAATAAATACATTCCAAATATGACAGCACAGATCAATTTCTCTTATTTAATTAGTGTTAGTTAAAAACAATCATGTCACGTGAAGCATCTTTTTTCATTTCGATATATATTTACTGAACTAAAAGCGTATCTACTAAAGGTTACAATACTGTGAGAACCTCACACTAACCCATTCCAACTAAACACATACTGTATGCACTCATGATTATTACTCCAACAATTTACCAGAAACTAAACAAAAGGAATGAGACAGAGGAGAAAAATGAAACCAAAGGGCCGAGAAGGGGTGGAGGGAGACGGGGCATCGTTGACAAATCCACTGTTTTTCTTTTGTTTTCTTGTCTTTTTTTTCCTAAACTTTATTTTTTTTGTCCCCCCCCCCTTCACTCCCCTTTCCTCTCGCCTTTTCTCCTTTCTAACTGCTGCCATGTGTTTAATATCAGATGTAATGTGTTCCAGACCTTGGGCAGGGGCTGGATGATGAGGAATGGGGCTCACGCTGGGACGCTCGCCATCTTCACACCAGAACTAGACACTGAGACTTGCAAACACGACAAGAGCCAGGGTACAATCCGATTTAGAGTAAAACGTGGAGGATATAAGAAAAAAGGACTTTACAAATCAGTGAGATAAAACCAGATTTTAATAAAACTTGACTTACTCAACATTAAATATGAGTTCGCAGACTAAAGCTGTCGGTCAAAAAGTATGACAGAGGGATACAGGTTTGCCAAAACCCGTCTTAAGCTTTGAGTAAAGCCCCCCCACAACCCCCCTAATTGTCTAATCAGAAAATATTCTGATTACCCAAATCCAGAGGTTCCACGTGTTTGTCATTGCTGGAATACCAGCAGCGTAAACTGACCGGGACGCATCAGAGCGGCCCGCGAGTGTGTTTGTGTTTGCGTGCGAATGCGTCTGTGTGTTATGTTTGCACACAATCCCCTGCATTCCGTGTTTGCTCTTGAAAGTTAGTGGGGCTCTGACAAATGTGGGGGAAGGAAAAAAAAAACAACATGGTTCTCATTTGCTACTCCAGCACCCCCCCTCCCCCCTACCCCCAACCCCAATCCCAACCCCTGTACGGGCATCAGTGTGGGTCGCCCATGCACCCCGCCCTCCCACCTCCTCTGAGCCGACCGGCTGGATAAATGTGGGCCGCCCAGGTTGACATTGGCAGGGTGTGAGACTGACTCCTTAACCAGCCCAGAAATCTTGTTGAGTAACAACTTTACTACGTACTATGAAGCGAGAATGAGTGAACTGGGAAGAGGGGGGGGGTGTGGGAATCTGCAAGCTCTGAATGCAGCTTCTCTTCTTAGTGGAACATAACCGAATCATTTCTGTAGGGGGCAATCTTGCTCTTAACTTGTGCACAGCATGGTGAACATCTCCCCTTTACCCCCCTTCCACATCTCCCCTGCTCTGGTTTTGCAGAGACAGGCTGAGGCGGGTGTGTTGGGAAATTTCACCATAATGAGCGTCGTAGCGTTAAAAGGTTGTTATGAATTCGTTGCCAGACCTTAACAGACAACACGGTCCCCTGAATGTGCCTCATATTGTATTTACAGTAGGTGATTGTTGAAATGAGAAAATGGGGCTGGGGGGTAGTGAGTATTTTTCCTGGCAGCGAAGGATGCAGAAGGAAAGAATGCTTCAAGGGTTCTTTTTTTTGTTATTTTTTTCTTTTAAGCTACTTCTGACTCAGAGTTATCCTTCATTTTTTAGATCTTTTCATTACTTGCAAGAAACTGCACAGGAAATAAAGCAGCCACTGTGTTCTGGTGTAGATAGATCTCCTAAAGTGCAACTTCTACCCTTCCTCTGCTCCGTTTCTATATCAGGATAGAAAATCCCCGATGCAGTTTATCAGGGGGGAAGTAATAAAGTACTGATCAGTTTCAGGACCATAAATAAAACCGGATCATATTTAGCTGCACTGAGAAAGTGGAAACTATCGCAGAATAAAATCTATTACAAAGAACCTTAATAAAAACATCAATTATGTACAGATTACTTGCTAAAGTCTTAGAAAACATGAATGTTTTATTGATAGTGTCAGACACTGAAACAGTTACTGAGGTTCTTTAAGGATGAACTTAGGAAGGTGTTTTATCTTGTTTATACTTTCCTACTCACTGTGAATGGGGAGAAAATGCAATTATTTCTCCAAGTGTAGATATGAGCAAATTTAAAGCTATATTCTTGAATCACTTCCTAAAACATGGATGGTATATTTGTTTGTTTATTCCATCAGTGCGACTCAGATCAATTGTTCTCCATGTCACTTTCAAATTATGTCCCAGAGAAGAAGGAAGTCATCAATCATGCTAATAAAACGTTGCAGTAAACTCATAAGCTTGAAAGACCAAAGCAATAAAATGAAAAAAAGTAATCCATTTTTTTTCAAAACATTATTATTACATTTGAGAAAGTGTTTGCCCCTTTAGACTTTTCTTCTGTTTTAGATGTTATGGCCAGACATCCTCCCTCAAGACTTTTTGGTGGAAGAAAAAAAAATTACGCCAACATTTTAGAGGCATTGTAGATAGAAAAAAGAATATAGGAGTACATTTTTGCCAAAAAGCTGAGAATTTTTTAGATTAATCTCAAAAATGTTCCAAAAAAAAAGCGTGGATATTTCTGAGTTTGAAAGATCCAAAATTTGCCAGAAAAAAATTGAGACTAATCTCAGAAATTGCCTAGGAAAAACTTTGAAATTTCTGAATTTGACTAATCAAAGAATTGAAACTTTTGAAACTCAAACCTAAAAGTATTTTTCTAGAAAATTTTTGAGATAAATGTAAAAAAAACAAATACGAGTTTTTGGCAGAAATTTATTCCTTTTTTGAGCTACAATGGCTCCACCATTTACAGCAATTTCCTCATATCTTAAATCAGGGAAACAGTCAAATCGGTCCGCAGAATATCTTACCAAAAGTTATCAAGATGTTTTGCGGCAAATGTAAAAATCGAATTTGGTCGAGCTGTGTTGTATTTGTACTGGAACACAATAGTATACACTTTTGCTAGTTTATTGAAACTAGTTTATTGATTGAGATGGCATATGCAAACCACTTCAATGAGACTGAAGTAAAACAATACTGCAATGAAGGTCTCAATTTATTTTTTTTTTACAAATTAATAAATGAGAATATTTGTTTTGTTTAGGTATCATTCTGTAAGTTTTGATTTGCATTTCTTTAGCTGGTCTGTAAAATGTCCTTCACAAACTATTCTCCAAGATCTGGTTTTCACAGCAGCCCATAACGCTGCTTTTGCTGATACCAGAATATTAATATTAATACTAATATTGCACAACTTTACAAGATGAGCTTTACTTTCTGGTCTGTTACTTTATGGACATTAATGGTAAATCCCAAAAATAAATAAATAAATAAAAAGTGGTTGGTTTCCTGCAAATGTCCTCCTGTAAATACTCTCCTACAGGAAAACGCAAATCAGAGCAGAGAAAGGGAGGACATTGGACCAGAAGACCTGACCTTGACTTTCAACAAATGAACGCAGCACAAAAGACTGGGAAGTATGAAGCGAAGAAGAACGGATCAAAAAAGGAAATATCACTGGCCAGTTATCATTCCTCAAGTCGTCTACGACTTGAGGAATATAGGTCACATTTTCAGCAGATTAGTGCATTCTTAAGTGGTTATAGAAAAACAAGGACTTTACGTGGCAGCATGCTGTTTACAGGTCTGAATACAAGCTCTTTGTGGAAACTGAAGACGTTTTGCCAGGTTGGATACGTTTTCTAAAGTGATGTCATTTAAACTTATTCTGACTCATGCACCGTATGCTGCAGTAAAGTTAGAATGACCTGACATGGCTGTTCAAGCTTATGATTAACGTGAATTTGACATGAAAACCAGCTAAACGTATGGTTTTGACCAAAACAGCCAGGTAATATAAAATATTGCAATACATATATTGCATCCTTCATTGTATGCATTTCTGCATAAAAAGGCATTTTTATGCAAAAATGCATAAAAATTTATAAAATAAATTCCTTTAAGAGACATACGCTAAAGACATTAACTAATCTAAAATAATAATTAGTTAATTACATTGACCTTCATCTGTGAAATTGTCAAAACATCCATACAGCTGACTTTGTGGGCCTGTCACGATAACAAACTTAGCTGGACAATAAATTGCCCCAAAAGTATTAGCGATAAATTATAATATTGTTGTTTAAAGACCATTTTCAAGTAATATAACGGTAATGGCATAATAATTCAAGAACACATTCTGAAAGAGCAGTAAGCGTTAAATTCTAATGAATATTTAATACTGGAACAGGAAGACATTTTAAACATTCAAAATAAATTAAACAACAAATAAAGTGAATTATGAAGTCTCTGTAAACAATATTTTTCTTTAAAAGGGCTAGGTGTGACCAAAGCACCAGACTAATGACTTTTATCATCCAGTTTTTGGTAGAAAAAGAGACAAAAAATAAAAACGATAAATCATGCAAATGAAAATGATAGTTTGTTTTAATTTATCATACCGTAAACTGATTTATTGCTTTTTGTGACACTTATGTATTTGTACCCCTTTAATTTTTTTTAGGTTTTCACACATTGCAAACAAAAATGTTCATGACATTGTATGACAATCCAACACAAAGTAGAAAATTATCGTAAAGCCAAAGGCTAGATGTGTGATGCTAAATACAGAGCAACGACAGGGGGAAAAAAACATTTTGGGGCTGCAGGTGACCTGGAACAAGGTTGAGGTTCACTTTCCAGCAGGACAGCAACTCTTTACACAGTGCCAGACAGTGAACTTTTTTTTTTTTAATAAAAGTAATCCCATGTGTTAGACTGGTCCAGTTAAAGTATGATTAGAAATTTGTGCCAAGACTTTGAAAACATTGTTTCATCCAATCTGAAGGAACTTAAGCTTTTTTGAAATAATTAGAAGAAGCACTGAATCGGGATAGTTGAATCCATACACATGGCACACTTTTCAGATTTTTAGTTGAAAATCTGTTTGCAAACCACACGTCATTTTCTGCCTTACAGTCGAGGGCCTACTTTGTGTCAATCTACCACAATGCGTCGGAGTTTGCTGCTGCAACGTGACAAAAGCATGAGGGTCATGAACACTTTTGCAAGGAGCTATAGTTAGAAACCATTTTTTGCAGCATCGGCAGATGGGTAAAACATGTGGCAACATGAAAGGATGAGGAAGGAGGTGCAGTAATGTTGGACCCCTCTTCCTCTCATGTGTCTTGGCTACTTTACCGTTTCATCTGAAATCCATCAGCAGGCACCCGCTCTCAAGGAAAGGGGCTGGAGAAAGCAAAGTAACATCCTTGGGGGCGCTTTATCAACGTACTAAATAAATCCAAAGGAGAAAATGTGCTCGGTAGTGCAAATCAAATCGCAGCTGCAGAGGACGGCACATAAGACAGAATAGGTTACGTTATCTCTGTCTCGATGAGAACACGGAGTACAAGATGTTCAGGTGAAAGTAATCTGCTTGATTTATGTACTGAGGGTTTCTGTTAAAGACACCTTCCAGGTTGGAGGAGGGAGAGCGGGATTGGGCAGGCAGCCAGCCAAGAAGAAGGCTGAGGAACCTTTGCAAACAAATAAAACATAAACACAGGAACAACGGGGGATAACCTGGCTTAGCTGGTGACCGCTAACAGGAGACCCAGCTAACGACCAAGAAGGCTGAGGTGAACACAAGGTGATGATGAGGCGGCAACAGCTGAACGAAGCTGTTAATGTCTTTAACAAATACGTGGCCTGGAGTTGCAGCACCTGTTGATTTTCACATGAAAGATCAGGGATGATCCACCATGCACCAGGCATCAGCAGCTGCTGTTGACCTGGGCAACAATGTGTTGGAGAAATGTTGAGGAATGGACATCATACAGGAAGGAGTTGGCCCAGAATTGATCAATTATTAGCCTGGTCAATGTTTCTCATCTCTCTTCATTGCTTCATCTGGGATTTCTCCCATTGACTTGGATTTCTGCTGTAGAGTTTCAACAGGGCCAATCAGCGAACAAGAGTTGTGAACAATGTTTTCTTCACCGTTTAAGAATTGCCGTCTGGCTGAGGTCTAAGCAGCCAGATTAAGTGAACAAAGAACAGAGGAAGTGTATAAAGCTGGATATTATCAAACTCATTATAATTTATTACGTGATTAATGGATTATTGTGACAGGCTTACAAAGGGGCTGGTTTTTACCAAGCTAGTAAATTATGAGGTCAACGAAACAAGAAGATTCATTCAAGTCGTTGCTGAGTAGGACGTTCGAGCAAGCTGCATAATGGGCTGGCCTTCATCCCAGACATCGTCTTTGGTCAAAATTAGCATCCTTTGTAGCGCTGCCATTCAAAAGTGCTTGTCCTGTCTTCAAACAAACCTGCTACTTTATGGAGTGCTTCTTATCCACTCTGTATAACACACATTGTAAGCGTAATAACAGAGCTGGGTTGCCAATGAATAACTTCAGTGACTTAATTCAGTTGTTTGAGCCACTGTTTTATGTCTAAGTAAAGAAAAACAACTACAGCACTGTTGGGAACCACAGCCGAACCAACACGGCCGCCTTTCTCATCCTCTGTAGCATCAAAAAACAAAACAAAAGGAAAGCGGTCAGCTATCCACGAGGGTCTTTCATTTGTTCCATCCTTGCCACACTCTACTATCTCTGTTGTTTTTGTTCCTTTTCCCACATGAACCTTCACTGGAAAAAATAAAAGAAAAAGAAAATCAGGAACTTTTTGTTTTCCAGCTAAGACAGAAATAAGTGTTTTACCTCTTTCCTGGTGGTGCAGAGGCAGGATATGCAGGCTCGATTTATGGAGAAGAATTTTTTTTTTTTTTTAATGGCAGGGTGGGGTCAATGTCTGTGTCTGGCTCCCTTCTCAGCAGTTCCTGAGGGAGACCCAGAGCACCTCGGCCACCCATGCTCTGCTCTGCCCACACTGCACACGCTCCAACCTCAGCATCAAGGTCCAAGATGGACAAATGACGGGTCTGCGGGGTTCAGCTGTAGACTGGGAGAAACTCTGTGCCCTCTGCCAATGAAACTCAAAGGTCCTACTCTGGATGAAAAAAGTAGCTGTGAAGCCAAGCACAGCAAATTATACAGACTGGGCTGGCAGACACCTGACCACAAAGATAGACACACACACCCACACACACATAGATTAAAAGAAAAAAAAGAAAACTTCCAATGCCACTTTCTTTGCACAGATTGAAAAAAAACATACACCTTCTGATTGTATTTACTAATTAAAAGACTATCTTATGGTGGAAGAGGAGAACAAAATTCATCCATAAGCAAAGTGCGTGCATGTGCAAAACCTCTCACACACACACACACACACACACACACACACACACACACACACACACACACACACACACACACACACACACACACACTTTCTCTCTGGCATGATCGCTGGAACCACAGAGTGTAAGTCAGGTTGTAGGATTTGGCATATCCTCACCAGGTTATGAAAGAGAATACAACAGTAATTGCAAAAGTAACTGTGGGGTCTCGCCTGCAGAGCTAGAGTCAACAACCACCCACAGAATGTTTAAGACACGGCGATCTAGAAAAAATATCCTGGAATTACCGAGGGAAATATCATACAAAGAGGGTCAAACTAAGCCCACACCTAATATTTAAAGGTTTAAGATGGTCTACACTCAAAAACCTACTAAAAATAGCCTTGCAAATCCTTGGGTGTGTAAACATCCAGCAGGAGGAAATTCATTTTCTGGAGCCAAAAAGGGGCTCCTGTTGTTCACAAAAATCAAATCTACCAAGAGAAAAAAAAACATTCCCCCTTAAGGAGGGGGGAAGAAATAAAATAAAATATTTTCTGCCTAATTGCGAAAGAACACCTTCAAACTTGTACATAAGCAGAGCATCGGCTTTGCCATGCTGGAGCGATCAACGTAAACGGTGCCTGTGGCGAGCGGTGCACTTAGAGTGCACTTAAATCTAGCGGGAACTAGCCGGTGTTCTTTCTGGCTCGGCCTCTGCAGCACTTCAGCGTCTGAAGCATCTGTGATAAGGCTCGACTGGCCCATCAGCTCTGAGATAGCACCGGCAATAACGCTCCTGCTGATCGGCTCCAATCTGCACTCCACACAAACACTTCTGATTTGTTTCTGTGCTATGCAGCCAGAATATTAAGAACGACCACACTGGGAGTGTTTGTAGGTAGTGGCTGGCTGGATGCCATCGGAAACTTAAGGAAGTTTTAAATGTTAAATTATCACAAAATTACTGAAAATGACCATTATTGTCTTCCTGAGGTTTAAAGTAGTTTCAGTGAGATTCCTCAGACAGGTACTTGTGTGAAGCAAGAAGAAGGGCATCCATGTGTTGCTGTGCGCCGCCCACTTTAAACAAAACACAAATCTGTATATTTGAGATGTTGTTTTATTAACATATATGTTTATCACTGAAAACGGAATGTAACGGGTTAAAAATCTAAATAAATTCTGACAATTTATGGAGACCTCAAGCTAAAACCATTTGTGAAAAATTTACTTTTGCATAATCTTTTTTTTCTCTTCTGCCTTTTCCCAGTGCTAAATCCAAACATCCAATCAGAAGCAGGAGGACGGTCTTAATGCTGTCAATCACAAACTCGTGTGGTGCTGCTCATCCCTTCTTGCTCCCTGCTAGGCTGCAGCTAGCATAACTTGTTATGAATGGTTGTCTAGTTAGGATGATGGTAAATTGACTGAACTTATAAAGTCCTTTTCCAATCATTTTGACCACTCAAAGCCCTTTACACTAGAGTCACATTCACACTCACCAATGCACATTTGTGCACTGATATGCAGATCAGTCTGGTGGCAGCTGAAATCAAACCTACAACCTTCCGCTCACAAGACGACTGCTCTACCCACAGAGCCACGGTCGCCCCAGTCGACGTAATAGAGAAGCAAGAAAAGACAATTATTGCAAGTTAAATTGGCTAAAAGCTTTCCTAAAAGCTACAACCTACAAATAGGAACAAAATTCACTGTTTTTTTGTTATGCGCAAGCCTTTGAAAGATCACCATGGTTACAGTCAATCCATTGCAGCTCCAGCCACCACACTTTTCCTCCAAGTCAAAGTCTTTTCCTCTAGCAACCACATAAAGGCCCGAAGCCCGACTGGAACACATGATGAAGAGCTAAACACTGCCATCAACAACAGCCCCACCGCAGGCACAAAACACATGCACCTGCCCAGGCAAGAGCACGGCGACCGGCACCCCATGCTGGTCACGTGCTGCTTCGTTCAGGCACAGAGGTGGAGCTCGGGCTGCTGAATTCTATTTTCTGCCCCGGGCAAGCATACATGTGGCCAGTAAATTATAACGTGTGGTTTGGGTGGATGATTAAATCGGATTATTCTTCTGTTGGGGGTTGGTTAAGGCAATATCTGCCATGAACTCCTAAACATAACTCATCCTGGGTGGCACTTTGACCACACTGACAAGATGCAGACAACTTAAAGAGACGGAAAAGGAAAAGCCGCATCATTAACGGGCCTGAAATGTATGTTTAAAAAGTGTTGAGAAGATAAGAGGAGTAAACAGTCATACACAGAGCATCGGAGCAATGCATAGATAAACTGTCCTGCATTTGGCTGAATTTCAAAACCAGATTTATTTCATATATCCTAAAGTTAATGAGACACTAACCAAACAGGGAAAACCTGTGTCAGGGGTTTCTGCAGGTTGCACCAGCTCAAATTTAAGACTTTTTAAAGACTGTTATGAATGAAATTTAAGACCTGTATTATGAGAAAAAAGTACAAAAGAAAATTACATATTTTATATTGTAGTAGTGCCAAGCTTCTTTTTATTTCTTTTGCACAGAATGCACCTAGCATTGCGATAGATTTACACTTACCCATGAGAAGCAAAAAGCTAGATCGCCAACTATGCAAAGGTATGTTAGCAGCTAAGCGGTAGCCTCAACTACTTCTGGTCGCAGAATGGAATGAAGAAGTCTGTGTGCGACTCAAACATTTGCCTGACAGAAAACTACATTGTATATATAAGAGTAACTAGCCCTGACACAACACAATTTGAGACTTGTGATTAGCATAGTTTAAGAATGAATTTAAGACACTTTAGATGCATAAATTTAAGATTTGGTGCAGCCAACCTGTATATTTTGGTTCATTTGATATCAGAAAATTTGGGGGGAAAGAAAGTACATTTACTGATCACTTCAGAAGAATTATTCAAACTCCTTGGATTATTTTATATTTTGTTTCCATTATATCTTGAGTATGCTTTTTAGGGATTTTTATGGGAGAAAAACACAAGAAAAGTTTTTTTTGAAAAATGACAACAAAAATCTGTGAGGTGGAAATAAATTAAATAGATATAAAAACGATCCTTAAAGAAATAGTTGCAGGGGGGAAAACCTGCTTCTTTACAAGTAGGAAATCTTGCTTGTTTTGGTTTGCCACAAGCAGTGTAGGGGTCAAATGAGACCAAAACTACATTTTTAGTCCACATGAAAAACATGATGACTGGGAGAAAACCTACTCTGCACACCATCACTGCATGATGATACAGTGGCATCTACATCATCATGCTATACAGATAGAAACACATTGATTTGGTCCAAACCTATATTTGTGGCATGATTTTAAAAGTGATTTTCAGAGATACTCTTGGTGCTGGTTTGCAAAAATGAAAGGGCAGTACGTGAAGTTGAAAAAATGTAATTGTACCAAAACTATTGACTTGGGGTGGGGCAGAATATACACACATATGCATCTTTTTGTGTTTGTCTACCAAATAAAATCCCAATAAGATGCGTTTCAGTTTGTGGTTGTAACATAAAACATGGAAAGCTTTCAATTGGTATGAACACTTTTGCGGGAAAATGTTTGTGTTTAATTTCTCCTTCTGTTTATTCTATGCAACAGTGATTTCACAATAAACCTGATAAAAACATAATGAGTTTGCATATTTTACAAATTAAGAAGGTGAAATATTTGCTGGCAGCAAACCTTGAGATTCTTCTCACTCTTTTAATTTTCAAACACACAAAAAAATGTACCGAGCAGAAATGAAACAAGACGAAACATAATTATGGCTTGGCAGCTTTTTATTATTTATTTATTCTAAATATAAAACTATAGTTTAATGTGGTGCTCTTTCCCTGGAAATCTAACAAGTCATCTGCTAATTGTCGCCCTCTTCGTTAGACGACGCGGTGATTAGCTCCGCAATCAAATCCCTAAAGTTAATGACAGAAAACATGCGAAAGGACTGGAGCCTTTTCAGTGCTTCACAGCAATCATACAAGCATTGTAAGAAACCTAAGTAAACTGGAAGGTGAAATCAGCTCTAGCTTCAATTAAAATCACAGAACGTGGTGAAGATGGCGATCACATTTACATCTATCAAGGCTTCTTAAAGAATTGAATTTGGACAGTAAAACTGGCTGCTCATCGGCATTAAAAATTAACTCAATGAAGATTTCCAGTCTGCTTTTATAGGTGATATTATTTTGATAATAATATTAATGTAAAAAGATATTAAGGCACACAACTGTTATTTTGGAGGTTCAATTCATGTGTTCCTCTCTAGAGGGCCATATCAAACGATTTGGTGGGCTGGATTTGGCCCCCTGGCCTTGAGTTTGACATTTATGCTCTACATTCTACAATTATGTGACATAATCACAAAACATCCGGATTTATGTGTCTGTGTTTCTGAAAAGCAACTTGCCCTACAGAATTGTCTCAGAGGTATAAAATCTGGAGTGAAAAAAAATTGTTTCCCCTTAAATTCGAAGAAAACTAAATTCATGTTGTCGTTTCTGAAAAGCTCCATGATTCAGTGACCAGCCATAAAGTGCAGTGGAAAGAACCTCAGGGTCATTCATGACCACGACATTCATTTTTATTATACACAATAAACTAGTCTCTCAAACTAACAGCTTCACAGTGTTTTGCTTTATGGGATTTAAAACCACCTCTG
>CAEGAF010086879.1:0-15474 GCA_903067075.1 Micropoecilia bifurca | reverse complement strand
CCCCCCCCCCCCCCCCCCCCCCCCCCCCCCCCCCCCCCCCCCCCCCCCCCCCCCCCCCCCCCCCCACCCCCACCCCCGCCCCCCCCCCCCCCCCCCCCCCCCCCCCCCCCGGGGTGACTTACATGTAAGGCCGGCTGCTTGTTTTACACATGGGCTCGGCTCCAAAAACAGCGACGGTAACCAGATACCTGGATATCCAAAAAGCAGGTGGGCCTCGAGGAAATCCAAGAGGAAAATAATCAAAGTTTCTAATAATACTTCTGTCTGCAGTGTCTGAGATGAAAGTGTAGAAACCTGCGGAATTTCGCCATACCATAAGATATTCCCAGAAAGCAAACGATGCACATCTGGACGGCCTTAAATGGACATAATGGGGAACTCGTCGTGAGAGCCGTCCCTGAAACCGTCAGCTCCGACGCCTTGCAAGGATTTGTGCGCCTTGATCTTTTTGGCACAATGCTTCAACGTATTTTACTGGGATTTTATGCAAGACGAACACAAAGCATTGTAAATACAACCACCCCATTCACTCCGACAGCCCTAAATAAAATCACAATCCACCTGAAGGCAAATGGTAAGATTTAGTCACAGTATCCATGAGACTTATTTTAAAAGTGTCAGACGAGCAAAAATAGCCACAAAAACTGGAAAAACTCCAACTTCCTAAAGCACCGCCTCCACAGTGAAGGACGGCAGTGGTGTAATCATGCTGTGGGGTTGCTTTTGTACAAGAGGGGGAGGGAAGCTGATCTGGGTTGATGGGGAAACTGATGGCCTGGTAGAAGCTGCAAGTAACCCGAAACTTGGACGCAGGTTTACCTTCCAGCACGACGGAAACCCAGAACATTCAACCAGAACCGCAATGAAAGTAGTTTGATCAAAGGACATTATTCTTTTATTAGAATGGTCCCGACTTAAATCCAACAGAAGAACAAAGAAAGAGGCAGGGCTGGTAGAGACATTGTCCGAAACATCTGCAGCTCAAATTCAAGCAGAAGCTCCTGACCCAGGGTGCTAAAGCGATATCCGTTCCACTGTTACGCAGAATACTTGGTATTGCTTTATCACATAAAATCCATAAAGTTTACAAAGATGTTTGTTTAAGCAACTTAATGGGGGGGAGAAAAAGTTAATAAACTTTTGTGAAGCATTCTTTATGTTAATTTCAACTAAGAACGTAGATTTGATCAGAAAAGAGAAAAATACAAGAGGTGATGTGTAATTACTATGTTTTGCATTTTGTTTTAGAGAAACATGTTTCATAAATCATGTCTTATTTTTGTTGTTGTTTTTGGGATAACAACAAACTGATTTAGGCAACAATTGAAGTTGACACTGGAAACAGCAGCTAACGTTGAGAGACTTGAATACTGAACTAAAAGAAAAAATTATAAATCTTAGTTCACAGCAGCTTTCTGTGTTTCCGATGGACCTGGATCTCACTGAGGTCCTGTGGGGTGAAAGTGAGAGGAGTTGGACAGAGTTTCCTTAGACTCGGATCATTCAAGAACATTTACACTAGAGCCACAATCACAAACATGGACCCCAAGAAACCACACGAGGTCCGAGGTTCTTACCGATTTTTTAGAAAACATCTTTGTTCATACATTGTTTAATGAGTAAACTTAAATGTAAATGTGTATCTGCAAGTTTAAAACACCTTCTTGAACAAAAAAAGTGATTGTACATCGATATGTCAACATCCCCTTTAAAGGAGCTGAATATTTAATCCGGTGTCCTACATTTGTTTCACTAAACCGCAGCTCAGAGCGGATCTGCACCGCTCAGCATGTTGGTCATAGCGCTGCACGAAACAGAAACGAGAAACTTCCTCCTGGGACGAGATACATATTTAACCTTTGAACGCAGCCTGATAAGGTCTCTAGGAGACGGGCTGCTCGGAGGTGTGGAGAGCGTCCGTACGGTAGGAAGGACTGGGCAGAGTTTCCCCTGCACATCCTCAGCGATAAGATCCTTTTATCCAAACAGGCTCGTGGCTCTGGGAGCCTGTTTGGACTCAGAGACATCAATGGCTTGCCTCGGCTCGACCCAGACACACGTAACGCGCAATGAGACAGGGGTAAAGCAAACCAACTGCAGAAATGAAGGGCCGGTTGCACTCAGACAAGGAAAATGCATTCAGACCCCCTTCAACTTTCACATTTTGTCATGTCAGAACCACAACTTTCATATGTGACTATGTGTTAGGCTCACACGAAGAAGTGAACAACTAGAAAAGCAAAAGAAACACTGTGGTTTTTAGAACATCAGTATTCAGCAGTTTTATGTACATCCACCTTTTTACAGCTGCAAATGTTTTTGGGGTGGGATGTCTTTACCAGCTCCCCACATCCAAAGACTGATTTTTTTTCTTCTTCTTCTTCACTAGAGCTCAGTCAGACTGGATGGAAATCATCTTTAAACGTCAATTCTTGCCACACAGATTGGGTCTCGACTTTGACTGGGCCGTTGAAATGCAAGGTTCTACTTTGATCATAGCCTTTCCACTGAAGCTCTGGCTGAATGTTTAGGGATGCAGAAGATAAACGTCACCACAGGATGACGTTACCACAGCGTTTAATTATGCGGATGCTGTGTTGAGGCACTTATGTGAAGTGTTAAGTCGTTAGCCACAAAAAAAGCTGGATTAGTGCACAACCAATAGTATATTACGAGAAAAAGGTCTCAAAACAACATTATCCTCCAGCAAAAATGTATCACGATGAGGCCTAGTGGGACCATTATTGAACAGGACTTCATTGTCGATTGGGTAAATACTCAAAGTCATTGCTTTTGACAAAAAAAAAACACTAAAATTGCAGTAAAAACACTAAAGTTGCAGTTGCAGTGTGACAAAATACAATTGTTTACAGGCTGTGAATACTTTTACAAGGTATTTAGATACATTACTCACCCTTCTTTTTGTTAACCTCCCTCCATCCATCTGACCGTTTTCCTGTCGGTATCAGGCATGCTGTGGGTCAGCCTATGGCTCAAATTTGTCAGAGGAGGCATTGCAGTCAAGGGCGGCTACTTGCTCCGGAGGGTCAGGAGCATTTGCACTCGTACGGTGTCTCTTTTTTGTTTTTTTTTTGTTCTCGCTGCAGACAGACCTCTCTCTTGTTGTTTCAGGCACGTCCTCTTCGAAGAAGCGGCCAGCTTGAGAGCATCGCGCGAGGCCGAAGGGTTCGCCTGTCTCCGAGTCTGATGAAGACTCCTTGAGGGAACGGCGTCGTCCAACAAACCTCTTCAACTTAATCGGCACAAACGTACACAACCACTACGAGTCACGCTTGTATTTGTCTTCTGGTGAGGACTTGACTGAGTAAGTGGCCACATTCATTCCCCAACCCTTGATCCTCTCCATGTGGGAAAACTCCACCCTGACATGCTGTAAAATAACTCTTGTTTTTCTACTTTAGGTTTCCATCGCTACTGTGTAAGGAGGCACAACTTACATTCTTGGAATCTGTTTTTTTTTCTTATTTTAAAAAAAGTACATAAAAAAGATGCATTAAATAGATTTAGTGCTAAGAATTACAGGTTAGTCTGTTGAGCTGTCCTCAACAGTGCTTGCATGTGTATTTTCTGGTAAATATTATGTTACTTGGCTCAAATTTGCTTGTGCGACGCCATTCGCTACTCCTAACAGCATCTTCTGCTGCTGCAGTGTGCAGGCTCAGCTGTTTATCTTGATGCTATGCACCTTTAAGAATTTGAAAACATGTCGATAAGCATCTAGAAAAGCCCGCAGCATGCTTCTTTGTCTTGGGATCTGCACTTCTGGCAGTCTCGATTTAACACCCACAAATCAAACGCGATGAAAACCTTCTCCAGATCTCTATGGTCTCGACTTGGTGTGAAGACTGAGCTTTGTTTTTTTTTTTTAAAACAGATGATTTGTCGGCTTTGCGAGAAAAGATGATAAAGTTGTGACTTGAAAAAGCAAACTGAAAATGAGTGATCACCGCAAGGTGCAGCAATCATTCAGATGGGATGCGTCAGATTAATGCATAAAGGGAGAAGACAATCAGGATAAAAAGTAGCACGATATTCACATGCTATTATGTCAGCCTTCAAAAAGTATTTGGTATTTTGAATTTTGAAGCTGAACAAAGCGGGTGCCTGGCTTTTAAGATGTTTTACAAATAAAAATCTGAAAAGTGTGGCATGCTTTTGTATTCAGTCCCATTAAATCAGATGCTTTCAAATAAAATCAACTTCCGTCAGAAGTCACCCAATTAGTAAAGAGAGTCAACATTGTGTTTCGGTACTACTTCACATGTTCTTTAGTTTAAAACAGGGCTAAATTATACAACATTATGCTGAGCTTTGAACATCTCATGATGATGAAAAACTAAAAGACATTAATCTAAAGTGGCAGGCATTATGACATCTAAGCCTGTCATGATTTTAACCAAATTATGGACAACACATTGTTCCAGAAATTATTGCGAAAAACGATAGTTATCATTTTGAGACCAATTTCAGTTAATATAACTAAGTACACCCAACTCAAACACCAGAAAAAAGCTTCAACTTCTAAAGAACATTTAAAACTAGGACCAGAAAACAGTTTAGATATCCAAAATAAAAACAAACTAGAACAACAGTAATTAAAATGGATCATGAAGTCTCTATAACCAAAATGGCATTTCAAAGAAAAAATTGTGGTTCAGCTTAGACAAGGAAAACAGGCCAAAGTGGCAGGAACTGCAAGTGTCAAAACCTGTGCAGCGTTTCTCAAAATGGCGGCTTTTCAGTGATGCTAAAAAGGGAAAGTCTGACGATTGTTGTCGAAATGGAAATTATCGCGCTCGTTTAAATTTATTGCGCAATTAAATGAATTAGTGCTCACTGTGACAGACTTAATGACATCACTTTGAGGTTAGAGGTTGTAAAAAAAAAAAAAAACACTTAAAGCTGTGGTGAAGTTTCATCTTCCAGCTGGAAAATTACCATAAACATTCAGGCTTTAGTTCATTCAGATCTAAATTTCATTGAGAATCTGTGGAAAATCTGAACATTTCTGTTCACATTCGTTAGATCAGATTAAACAATCGGGAGGAGGCGCTGGGGGACAGCAGCTGTGATTGCAACAATCTATAAAGCCTCGGGTCAGGAGGACTGATATCAAATATAGGGATGTTGCAACGAAAATAAATGTGTGAGTCAATTTTCTTTTTCACAGTAACGCACCTCTTTGCATTGGCTGCTTGTGGTTGTAACGTAACATAACGGGGGTGAGTGCATGTGAATATACAAAGTAAGGGAACCAGGAGTCATTCATTTGAACCGATTCCGCGACTATTCATCTTGGACCAACGTTTCTGCACATCTGCAAACACGATGACACGCAAGTACACATGAATGCGTTTATGTAACCCTAAGAACAAACACACAAACAGCCACAAAATAAAGCTCATGCCCATTCAAGGTCGCCAGAGACTTTAAATCAAATCGGCTGTCAGGTTTCTCACCCTCAGAGCATTCTTTGAGTCCATCTGTTTTCCTTTCATTTTCTTCTCCGTCTCCCTTTCCCTTTTCATTGATCCGAGATAAATCCTCCCGGGCTTCCCAGTGGCTTCACAAAAGAATGCGACGGCGAGAATATCCAACGGGGGGGAGGCATTTACGCCATTCCTGTCGGCCACGAGACGCACAGGGTTGTTACGATAATGGATGGAGTTTGCTGGGCACACAAGGACGCCACACTTGATGGAGTTCAGCAGGTCGCCAGTTCACAACCTCTGTCCACTCTGAAATTCCACACGCATACCAGCGGGGCCGGCAAGAAAACAACACCTAATGTATCACACAATCACAGCTGAGAATCGTGTCAGAAGAGGGGAGAGAGGGGTAAAAGAAGAGCAAAACGAGAACGGAATGAAACGAGAGAATCACAGCCAGTACTTTGCCCCAGCTTGGCAACATAGTAATGAAATACATGCAATTTTTTTTATTATTATTATTATTTAAAGAGAAAAAAACTCATCCCAATCGCGAAAAGTAAAACATAATATGGAGTCAAAACAGGAAGCAAATGCTCGGAACCAAGAGAAACACAGGCGAAGAACGGGAATTATTAAGTGGAAGTGTGCTGGACTGATGCTCAGGTGAGCCGCATGTGCCGGCCTGTCTTCTACTTTTCGTGTTTTTGCGTCTTGATTCACGAAAGACCCCAAAACACGTCGGCTCTGCAAACGCTCCCACATACGTCACTCGGGATGTCGACAACAGTTTTCGTGTAGCAGAAACAGATTTTTGTTCCATGTTTACACAAAACATGCAATGTCAACACACCGAATGCCCCGTCTCAGCCGAACTCATGTTTGTTTGCTTAACATGTGAAAGATGCACTTTGCATTATGACGTGCCTGTTGCCTGTTTCAACAGATTTGCCCCGAAACGTCACACTTAAATCTGCTAATTAATCATTGAATCATTGTGAGAAAAGCACAAACTACCTTGACAAAAAGAAAAGGTAAGCTGGCTTTCTATGAGAGCATGTAGACACAAACAAATAGCAACTTTCTCCCCCCGCCCTCCATTTTTGGTGTCTTGCCTCGTCTTCTGTCTCCGAAATGCAAACATAAGAGATGCAAACAAAGACAACTCAAGTACAAACACTAATTCCTGCCTAATGATGTCTTCTGTGTGGGCTCCTTCAAGACGGTAAACACCACACAAAGACTGACTGTTTAAAACCCCTTTTAGGAGGAGATAGCCGGGCTGGAGTGGAGGCACACGCATTCTTTCTCATTGCTTCTGCCTGTGTGGAGGACCTTACTGAGCCTTGCACAACTTTGTCACAATTTTGTCAAGATGCAAACACAAACCCCAGGGTATTCAATTTGGTTTTTAATAAGATAAATACGGGGTGAGAGTTCCCTTATGACAGAGAGTTGGAGGGGAGGACATTAATTACGAGAACAAAGTTATAATAACAGAACATACCTGTAATATTCACAATAATGTCAGAAAAAGGACCTAATGACTAGAAACTAAAGTTGTTTTACAAAAACTCACAATGTTATGAGAATAAAATTGGAAAATATGAGGAAAAAAGTTGTAATTATGAGAATGAACTAATTATTATGTGAATAAAGTCAAAATCCAAGAATAAAGCCATTAGATTATGAGAATAAAGTCCTAATATGAGAATAAAGTAATAAAATACGAGAAAAAAGTCAAAAATAAGTCGAAATTATGTGAGTAAAGTTGTAAAATATGAGAAGTTGTAATTATGAAAATAAACTCATTATGTGAATAATGTTTTTAAAAAGCCATAATATTGAGAATAGAGCTGTAATAATATGAGAATAAACTCATAATACGACAATAAAATCATAAAATGAGATAAGTCAATTATATGAGAATAAAATGAGTGTAAATGCAAGCCACACTTTTCAGATTTTAACTAATGCATGATGTTCCATCCACTTCACAGTGAGGTGCCAATCTGTATGATAAAGCCCTGCTCAAATACATCCATGTTTGAAACAGCAGCAAAGAAGAATGTGAAAAAGCACAAGATGTATGAGCAACATTCAGATGCACTGAAAGAAAGATCCACAAAAAAAAATGACACAGCAAGTGAAGCTGAAAACCTGAAGCTGAAAAAAAAAAGAGCAAATTCCTGTGTGCCTGCAGTCAGAGGTGATAAATGGGAGCAGCAGCTCCTAATCAGATATCCCTGCAGGGTTATCAGCCTGGTGTAGTGGAGTGTTGCCAGCAGGGGAGTGCGCTGCATTTCGCCTCCTTATCTGGTCGCACTCCTCCATCCTATACGTCTCTATCGCCCCATACTGGAACTGTAGCCGGTGCAGACGTGGGAACTGATGGGTGGAGAAGAGTCGGCGGAGGGAGAAGAGCGTCGCGAGTCATGTAATCTCTGTACTTAGCCCCAATCTCAGCTGCCATCTCGTCAAGTCAGAGATTTATGGCGTGAGAGGGAGCGATACGATCGGGATGCAAGGGAACAGGGGATGGAGGAGGGACGTGCGCACCCAGCAGGATGGGGTGCCGAGGGGGGTGGGGGCTACGACAGAAATAACTGACTTTAAAGTCAGATACAATCTTATTTATGATTTCTGCAGCTTGGAGATCCTGTAATCAAAACGCAACAGAAAATGGCTGTGTTACACTGCATCCTTTCAGAGAAACATGCAGGCCAACTGGAAAAGACATAATCTGGTTAACCAGAGAAGTTTCCTACATCAGTCCTGTTTGTTTCTGGAGGCAGCTTGTATGTTTTCGCCAGAGTCTGACAACCCGTACAGTCCAAACATGAGGTATGGGGGGGGTGGGAGCTCCGAAACCCTGAAACTCAATAAGCCGAATTATTTGTATGTCTTGGGCTATTCTTCAATATCTCAGCAAGTTCAAGTGAATCTGAAGCTGCGGTGAAATATTTTACGCAGTAAACAGTTAAAAACAAACAGAGGTCCGCAGTTTGTTAATTTGACTTTTTCCTCGCCGAGGAGCTTAAAGTGCCAAGTTTACGTGTCCGTTAAGATCCTTCACTCCGCTGTAAAATATCCTGAATTCCTTCTGCTTCGAGCGTTCTCGCTGAAATGATGGGTGGTCCTCCGCTCTGCTCTCTGAGGCCTTGCAGGAAGTGTTTCAAAACGATTTGGAGAAAAATTTTCCCAAAGCCACGTTCTGTTTCAAACAATCGACTCTTTGGTCAAAGCCAGCTAATTATTTGATCATGCTGGGGCTTTGGGACAAGTTTTGCTGCAAAAGGAAGTGGCTTACCTGGGCTTAGACGCTGAGAAACGCAGCCAGGCATCACAAGACAAGCAGAGAAAAAAAAAAAGGAGCCATCTAATAAGGGCACTTCATTTCTGAATAAGCTGCGAGCGCTGCTGGGACGTGGCTAATCTCTCTTAAGCTTTTTTTTGAGTTGTTTGCCTTTAAAGTTTGGGAGGTAAGGTGGGAAGAAAGCGGTTGTTGACTTAGGCCAGAGGACCAGTGACAGCTCAGCTATAGCCACGCAATGAGGTGTGCAGAGACTGAAATGAGACGGAGAAAAGAGAAAATGGAGCTGGAAGCGATGACAGACAAAAGCACAAAAGCACAAAATTGCTGAAGTTTTGCTGCAGACGAAAGCCATGAAAAAAAAATCACTTCCTAGACAAAGAGAAAACCCAAAGTCTGACAGCAGGCGGGAGGCTTGAACCACTTGAACAGAGAGGCAAAAAAAAAATCTTGAGTTTTTCTTGCAATATTCTTTGCTTCTATTCAAATCCGGACTGAACGTGGAATGGAGAGTTACAAGAAAAGTCCAACAGGTCCAGTTATTGTAAATCCAATTCAGACCAAGTTAGCCAAAACTTTATGAGTTTAGAGGACATTTAGATAATAAGGCAGTGTAAAAAGAAAGAAAAAACATGTGGTGTACATTTGTATATTTTACCCTGATATCCATCTATACATACGGAAAATCACGTGGACCTTTCAAAGACTCTTAACTTGTAGATTGAGTTCAACTCCATAAAAAGCCAGTTGTTCTGTGAAGGCCTCAGAGGTTTGTTAGAGAACATTAAGAAAACAAAGAGCATCATGAAGACCAAGGAAGTGCTGCGGTGAAGTTTAAAAAAGGGGTTGGGTTAAAAAACACAGGGCCGAACACAAGATATCTACAAGAAGCGTAGAAAGCCTTGCATCCTTTACTTACTTTGTGTTGGTCCCTTGCATAAAATCCTAACAAAATACACTGGAAATACTATATTGTAGTCTAACAAAATGAAGTGTGGAAAGGTTCAAGAGGTAAGAACATTTTTGCAAAGCATTGGACACCATGACTTTGCTACCAGCTAAGGAGGTGTTGTGATGAAGTAAACTCCATCCAGAGATTTGTCCTCCTATTCTCCGAGATCAAGTAACGGGTCCATTAGGTTCAGAATGGATCTATGGTCCAAGTGAGTTCTCCAGGGTTTTCTCCCAGCAGGACAGACCAACAAAACATCTACAGAAAACTGCCCCGGAAAAGTCCAGATCAGATGCCCAAACCACCTCAACCGATTCCCTTTGAGGCAAACAAGCAGTGACTTTACTTTGGATGGTGGATTTCCTCCCACTACCTATAAGAGGAAGTCCAGACACCCGACAGAGGAAGCTCAGTCCAGCAGACTGCATATTGAGACGGACAACACAGGAACAACATTTATAGCTTCTTCTGTGACCTAGTAAACCAGCAATTTCTCAGAATCTTTGACTCAAAGAAATGACAAACCACAGCTTTCACTCCTCAAAGCAACCTGCAACATTCTCCGTACTAACCATCATATGACTGTTTCTTTGAAAAGTTGTTGGGCTACATCCCCATTCATTGAGAGCAGTCACCTTTAACCAACATACCCTAACTTTTCATACATCTTGTACATTTACTGTTTGTAGACAATTTTATGTTATGTTTTATGATGAAGCTAGATAGACCAGTGGCCTCATAAAAACAAAGGTTGATGTTGACAGATTTTGTTTGGTTTCAGCAAAAAGTGAGAAACTGAATACTACAATACCTTTCCCTTTTCCTCTTTCTAAAGCCAGAGTAGCATCACGTGTTGTCACGCTATGCCAAAAAAAAAAAATCCACAAACAAGTGAAAGGAATTTCAAACAATAGTTAGGAGTGACCAGTCCTCTGTTTTTTTTCCCTTCGAGGACGCCGGTGTGTGTTCGGACATGTTTAGAGCTGCATGACTCATGCAGTCCAGTGTCACTCAGACCTCAGTGGAAAGCAGGACGTCCACAAGGCAAACAGTGATGCACGTGCTATTCGAGGAATGAGGATGAAAACGGAGCTGGAAAATGTGTTTCTGCTGCCCCAATTCTAAGTTTTCCACAACTTGTTCAGCTCCCCCTCACCCTCCTCCTCTGCCTTGTTTTTTCATGGGCGATTTTTAAAAAGTGATGATGACAAAGGCGAACGGATGAACAGCAGGTCCACATGAATCACCCCGAGTGGGCTAAGGAGGCATATGGTGTGCAGAAAGCGCATTTAAGACTGCATGTAAAGCAGGGGCCCGAAAATCTATCGGTGCCCCAAGGGAATATCTTCAGAAACTGAGCCGTCTGTCTTTGTTACAACCTCACTTGACGGTGATGCACACGTCAGTTCAAGCTAAAACTAAATCAAAGTCACCTATAAGTCAACCTGTGTAGCTCTGCATGAGCAGGAGAGGCTAACGCTGACAGGCAACTTGAGGCTTTTTAAGGGATTGTTGGGTGAAATTCTGTTAAGTTATCAATCTTATTCCTATTACCCAAAATGCTTTGCATTATTTATGTGTGCAACTTTCAGATCTTCATTCTTGTTTAAGGAAACTGCCTACTAAAGAAAATATGGATAAAATCTCATGGGAACAACTTCTCCACCTTAAGTGGCAATAAATAAACAGAAAACAGAATACAATTAATTTATGGAGTTACCCAGCATGCTGGGTTCTTAGCTTTCTCATCTTTTGGGAACCACAGGAGACTGAACCTCTGACTGCAGAAGAAATAATCTCATTTCACTTTGGGCGCACGTTGAATACACTTGTTGGAGTCGAAAGCTAAATTTTGCCTGACTAAATGAGCGAGTGACAAGCAGTTGTGCTCAGACGTGTCCATTAAACAAAGAAAGAAAAGGAAATTTGTGTTAATCACAAACCAGTTAGTTCAAAATGCGGCATACCCAATACAATTAGCAGTCAAAATAAACAGCTTTATTTATTGCTGTTTTATGAAAACAAGCCATTTTTACATTTGTTATCTGTGGGGTTTTTTCCAAAGCAGCTACTGATTACATGACATAACATGATATGTTATGTCATGTTTATGACGGTGTCATGTCAGTCTTATTCACCCCAGTCAGTCTTATTCACATGACAGTGTCATGTCAGTCTTATTCACCCCCTTCAAATAAAGTGTTACCGAATTTTCTATAGCAAGTATATTTTTTCTTTTCATAGTACTTCTTTCAGTTTTCACACAATTGGTGCCACACTGCCTCCAACTCCCATTTCCTGTGTAAATAACCATTTACTTTAAACGTAATGACAGCTTAAACGTTCATAAAGTAGCGTTTGCTTAAATGCCGTTTTACTCAATTCCCTTCTGATGATTAAATATTTTCAAAATGGCAGACCTCCACTTTGGCCTTGGTCCTTCTAGTCCAGACAAACCACCGGTCAGGATTTGTATTAAATGAAGACACCAAGAAACTTATCTAGTGAAGGTAAGACATTAACTCCTTAAAATCAACACAAGCACACCAACTCCCATGTTTTATGCTTGGCCTACACTGATTAGCTTGTTACAGTGTCCTTCTCTGAACAGTATTTGCCAGATAAGCAGCTCCTCTTGCGTGTGTCTCTTAATCTCGCTCCACATTATTCAAACCAGCTCAGACGGATTGTTTGGCCCCTTCACTTTTCTTCCTTTCATTTATCTTAATTCTAATTTGTAGTTTCACTCTGGCCACACATGATATCCAGATTTTTGGACAATAACAGGGACCACCCAGAAGTGTTTCAGGCCTCCTCCCTCAACAGCTCCCTCTCTCCGTCACCCCACAGTAATGGCTCCATTCGACCAAAAAGACGCATTAAAATCTAATCGGGATGGCAATGACACACAGTAGTCGTGCGCAGCTTTATTTGCAAAGCAGATGGAAGGCCTTGGCCTGTCCGACATTAATTACAATCACATTCGGAGAGGAAGCCGTCCCTCCTCCAGGGCGGTCAGGACTTTGTGTACGGCTGGAGGAGATGGCAACCTAATCCCCCAGGTCACCGCAGAAATCTGAGGGAATTGTCAAAAGATGCACAGGACGTGATTAATCAAAGTAGGGGAGCCAGATGTGCAGCAGCACAGGAGTATAAACCAAAACCTGCACAGCATAGGAAGAACAAAACCACAGACACACAAACACCACACTGCCACCATCACGCCAGACTCCCCCCCTCACTGCCCCCCTAGTGCCCCCCGCCGCCCCCCTACAGGAGCCCACAGAGGGGGTTCGATATATGAGACCAGAAACGACGGCTTCCATCTTTGTGGATATCTGGTTTTCATCACTGCGTATTGCAACACCAACACCCAGAGGACCAATAAGTGGAGAAGTATTTTGGATGTCGGCCACTTCAACCTAATTCTTCTCATCACAGGAAGAATAGAGAGGCTATTTATGGTTTATACAGGTGAGGGGGAAAACATTTTTAGAACGTCTGGTCCTACGAGGAGCCAGGAAGGGGGAGGAACAAAACTCCAAAACATAATTCTGGAGTGGTGAGATGTTCCCGCTGCTCTGATGGCCAAACCATGACAATACCTTCTGTTCCCAAAAAGAATGCTAATCAATCTGGTTTCAGACCTCCTCTTCCACTGGCCTGTGACTCTGGCAGGACCTCTGTTTATCTTCCAGAGCTCTGTTTAGAGTCTCCCAGTAAACACTGGAGCTGCTAATGGAAGGAAGGGCTTTGAGCTTTCATGTTCCAAACTCGTTATGATTAAAGTGTCCCTGTTTATCATGCTGGGGGCTAATTAAAGACCAATCCGCTCGGAGGGGAAACACAAACAATGCGACGCAATTTACGCACAGAAAAACCCGCAGCTTTTTAGCGCTGGAGGTCAAGATCAGGAATAAGCCTTTATATACAAATACCAGTGGTGGCGGTTGATGGTTTTGCCGAGGATACTGGGTTTATTCTCCCGCTTTAAAACATACATCACGGAGCAGATTGCACAGCGAGACTGACCACAGAATTTCGGTCCCATAAGTGAACGGAGGAGGGCAAATTTATCCGGAGCGAGGACGCAACAATAAATTACCCAGAAACAATACGAAGCTCATTTGTCCCACCGCATAGGAAATGAGTGAGTTACTCGCTCCCTTTGTGGTGTGCGCACCCCGGGGGGGTGTTAATTAAAAACAACTAAACTTTGGTGGAACTGACGTTAAAGTGTCCCAACAGGGTATTTTGGGACCGGCGGGGCAAAAAAAAAAAAAAAAAAAAAAAAAAAAAAAAAGGGAGACCCAGTGAAGACCTTGGTTAAGTGAGCCAACACAGTTTGGTAGTTTATAACCAAAATCAAATCACCGTTTTGGTCACTTGTGATTATTAAATCACATGATATAACTGAGGAGACGTCACACATGACAATCCCAAAATTATGAACCGAGATGTGCTTTTATTAAGTACATTTTATGAGACAATAGGTTGATAAATGTTGCATTACCAGTGAACGATATAAAAACATGAATGATGTAATAATGGGGCATTGTAGCAAAATATATGCTTTGTTTAGTAATTATTACAGAAATTCTTTTTTCTTTTCCAAAATAAGCTTAAATTGGGACAAGATGCTTGAGCAAATCTAACTGCTTTTCCAGCATATAGATAGAAATATATTTCTGCTATATCTGAAAAAACACCGAATATACATCAACAGAAACATAAACATGCCTTCTAAAGACTTCCTTTAAGTTAGATGTAGTAAAATAGGACAGGAATATTCTCATTTCAGTATTTGGATGACTATTTCTGTAGTCCACTGTTACACGAATAATTTTTGGAAAATGACAAATCATTTTGGACGGTGAACCTCCATTAATTAGAACATGATCATCAAATGTATTTAGTTCAGTAATCCAGTTTATTTTTACAGTCGGTGACGGTCTGGGGAGTCATGTCGTCTTGGTCCGCAAACTTCATGGTTCCCTCGTCTTCATGTAGATGCAGATTCAACTTTGTTGTAGGACTTGACATCTGACCACACGTCCAAATGTGTCATTACTGTGTTTAAGGACTATGGTATCTCTGTTTTTGTTTGGCCAGCAACTTAGTCTGACATAAACCCCAACAGAAAGTCTACAGTTGAAGCAATCTGGGCAGCAGATTCACAGGCTGATCACATTCATGCCACATTGCAATTATACTGGAATTCTTACAATAGGAGCCCAAATACTGAGTATACAGTGAAGTATATGAACATATTTTTTTTCCCACGTGCTCATATTTCTGTATTAAAACTCCTTTAAAATAGATAAATTGGTCTAGTTTGTGTTTCCTGATCGATTTGAATCTGGTTTTTCCAGTTCTGGAACCAATAATTGACCAGATTAATAGAAAGAAACGCTTGAGATATGTCACTATATGTGCAATAATTCCATATGAGCTCCCTTTTTTGAGCTGAATTTTCAAAATAATTGAAGATACACGACTTGTAGATGCATGGAGGTGTAGCCTCTGCTTGTACACGCTCACTGTCTAATGTTTTTATTCTTTACATACATCTTAAAGTAAGTAGAACATTATTACATCCTGAACATGGACAGTCACAGAGAGGAACAAAGTGCAGGAGGCGCAGAAACATCATGGAAAATTAGTGGAGAAGAGAACAAGTGTGAGAGAGAGAGAGAGAGAGAGAGAGAGAGAGAGAGAGAGAGAGAGAGAGAGAGAGAGAGAGAGAGAGAGAGAGAGAG